>BSSO01002914.1:0-17874 GCA_030267885.1 Mesembryanthemum crystallinum
CCACTGATCGCTAATGAACAGCATCGTTTGATGATATGTAGAGACGACCCCCTGCACCTTATAGATGAGAGGACGGTCGAGGATTCCATTATATGGCGACGGTACATCGATCACGAGAAAGTCCGAGTCGACGCTTCTTTGCCCTTCCTTGGACTCCGGGATGACCCTTAGAGTGACCGTGCCCAAAGGTTGCACCTTCTGCCCTGAGAATCCGACCACTGGGAAGTTTGTTGGGCGGATGGACTCCTCCTTCAGTCCCATTTCCTCGAATGCCGAAGCGAAAAGTATATCTGCAGAGCTACCTCCATCTACCAGCATCCGATTGACGTCGCAGATGCCGAGTCCTACCCTCACCACTAACGGGTCCTCATGCGACAACCTAACCCCTATCAGGTCGTCCTTTCCAAAACTCATGCTTTGCTGGGGGGAGTGTCTCTCCCCTCCCTTTTCCACTTGCATGTCTTGCAGGCTCATGCCTCGAAGGTGGCCCTTTCCCGAGGGGGGAGGATTCGAGGATTTCCCCCCGGTGATAACGTTGACGACGCGTCGCTCTTTAGTCGGATTCTGACCTTGATCCCTCCTGTTTCTGTCTTATATTGAGGAGCTCCATTGACATCTTTGGTCGCCGCCTGCTACTGATGAAGTGATTCTTGAAAAGCTTTGCGAGATCGTTAAAATCCTTGATTGCCCCTGGTGTTAGACCGTCGAACTAGCTCTGGGCCACCCCCGTGAGCATGGACGGGAACACCTTGCACCACACGCCATCCTCGGCCGCATTCAGCCACATCCTAGTTCTGTAACTGTTTACGTTCTCATCCGGATCAGTTGTACCGTCGTACTTTAGGTCCGGGATCTTCAATTTCGGGGGCATGGGGGTTTCTAGTATTCCGGAGCTGAAAGGTGACTCCATCGAGCACGGCCAGGTAGACGTAGTTCCGGCTCCCCCGTCCTGCCGTTTCCTCCTCGGCTGCCTTCGATCTCCCAGGACTATAGGTTCCGGCGAGGGGCTCAGGCCCTCTGCGTCGCGCCATCATCATCCTCCTCGGACTATTCCCCTTCGCTGAATAAAGCTTCCATCCTGACTTTCCCCACCCGGTCGACCCCGTAATAGGCTTTCCATCCTCCGCGGTTTTACTTCTCTTTGTGGGCTCTGACGGGGAAGATCGGCTTTTGCCTCCAGTTTTGGCCGCGGTCGGGGTCTGCCGTAACTTCTCTTTCGCCCTGTTTGCGGTCCCCTCATTCCCGAGGCTCAGCCTTCGAGGGGTGATTCTTGCCCCGGCCTCCCTGAAGCGTTGCTTGGCTTGGAGGCGCTGGTTGCTCTAGACCGCTCTTGAGCGGCTTTGGAGCTGTTTTTGTAGATCCTTAATCTGCGCAGTCATCTCCGCCATTCGGGCCTGCGTGCGCTCCATGTGCGTTAGGTCGCCATGAGACCACCCTCCTGGTGTTTGGGCAGCTGGCGTTTCTTGCCCGATTATATCCTCCACCGTGAACCCCTCTTGGGGGATTGCCGTATGAGTCGGCTCTCCTTCCTTCGTCATCGGGCTTCTACTTCCCTACAGTTCCCCCAAACTTCGTGAAGCTCTTGATGTCCTTCCCCACAGACGACGCCAATGTTTCGTAGGGGTGCACTACGAAACCCTCGAGATCAACTCCTGTTCGAACGTAACCCCAAGCACCTAGCTATTCGCAATCCCCCGTCGCAAGTATCAATCTTCCTTGACGCCTTTCTATATCTCAGATGAAACTAATCCTCGTGGTGAAGTATCCCAGCCTTGCCTCGTGTGCATGGAATCACGTACGTTCAAGCACCCTTCGCCTATCATAAAATAGGAGAGAGAAAGAATGGAGAGGGAGAGGGGAGAGGTTAGAGAGAGGTATCATGTCCTGTTCCCATTGGGTCCTTTTATACCATGGGTATGTGGAGAACTATTTGGGCCCTTCATTCTTTAGGCTTGCCATCTTCTTATTTTGTTTGGGCTGGCCCATATATCCAATTGGGTCCACATGCCCAATCAGAAATTCTTTCACACTTTGGAAGGAAAGGACTGAGAACGATGAATTATATTGAGGTTGGTGAACTTGCTGCATTTATATTGTCATTATGTGGTCAATGTTTGATAGATACATGTTACGGTCTAGGAAACTGAGGACTCTGATTATGCAAGTGTACTGAATCATGACTTGAAGACTCACTTTAGCCAACTCTTTGTACAACAACAACAAAGAAAAAAAAAAAAAAAATAAAAAAAAAAAAAAAAACTATTGCTTACTTTCTTATTGAAGTCATATTTCGTTTGTGAATACTTTCACTGATGAAAAATGGTAGAGTAGTCTGCTCTCTATTTGCTTCTTCTGAGTATTAATAATCAATCTTTCTCATGAATATACATGTAAATGTTTCTCTGCAGAGTATCAAGAGGAAACAGAAGAAACTTGTTCATCTTAAAAATGGTCAATCGATCCTACAAAGTTTCCACCTGAAATCCTCTTGGTAAATCTCAACATCATTTCCAATATCTCTGGCCTGTGATCTTCTGGATACGGCTGCCGCCAGAGGTCTTCGCTGGCAAGTTCACCACACCAGCATTCCAAGCATCAATATGAGTCTGGAAACGTGAAGATTTGCACGTAGGAGTATATAATTCCGAGCTTTTATTGTACTACGATATTTTTAAGTTGTATCTACTACTATATAAACATGAACTTGTATTTCTGAAAGTCCCAACCTGAAATAAAGGACTTGAACCTAATTGTTTTTCAAATAGGTGCTCTGAGGTGCAAAGAAAATAGAAATATTGCCAATTTTGAAATATTGCTTTGTTGCTTAAAAACCATTAGCGGCGTTGTCCATCCGAACCATTTCCGTCTTGGATTAGGAACATAAGTGCTATAAATATGGCAGTTCCATTGATGGTGTATATCAACAAGTGATGATGGAGTTTTAACCAAACGATTTATATATTTATCCATGTCGCCATCCCGCAAATTTCCGGATATAGGATCAAAGAATTGTTCCATAATTTGGATTGTGCATATGAAGAATGCACAAAATTCTGTAACAAAATAGTTGTTGTATTACCACCAAGCGGTGAATATTCAAATTTTAGTTTACATCGTTAGACTTACGTGAACAATCTTATGAGTCCATCTACTCTTAATTTTGATCATCTCATGTTATATCTTTCTTTCAGATTTGGTTGAAACCAAGTACACTATAGATCCAACCAAATTGATGAGTATGGTTCTTTCATTTTGGTTGTAACCAAAGACAATTTAGTTTGGACCAAACTGATAGATTGTCATCACCCAGCAGTGGTAATGTATAGGAAGAGAGGTCTACAATTAGGGGGACTTCTTCAACAGCCACCGGTATATGGTGTCGTGGAAGAAATCCCTCTAGTGATAGACCTCTCTTCCAATACATTATCAATGTTGGGTGATGACAACCTGCTTTCATCATAAGCATATTCATGATTTGGTTACACAATCTTTGACATTAAAGAGTTTGTATGAAATGGTCCTAATCACCTCCCCACTCCTTTCCCCCGTAACTCCCTCTCAGAGAACTTTTGTAGCTTCCTGGATTTTGGACCCAGGAAGTGACTAGTGAGCATACTCTAGTGGCTGGGTATTACTATTGGGTAACCACTGAGGCAAGATTCTGTCACTGACAAAATTGGATCACTTGAATATTCTACTCCCTCCGTCTCACTATAACGTGGTCATTCTACTATTTGCACAAAAAATAAGGAAAATGGGAGTGGATGGGGGAGTATTTGAGTGTTTTAATTTTTTATTTAGAATGTGAAGAGTGGGATTTTTAAAAGAGAGAATGAGTGGGTTATTTTCTATCATAATTAATTGATAGTGGAGATAAAGTAGAGTTATTTTAATATTTATGAATGTGGAATAGTACAATGACCACCAAATAGTGGGACAAGCATATGCTCACAATGGCCTCGTAATAGTGGGACGGAGGGAGTACTTATCACAAGCCAATTGTCCTATTCATGCATGAAGAGTGTCAAGTGAGTGTAAGGCAATTGGCAAGAACTTGTGGGCAACATTTGTTTTCAAGGAAACCAACAACTTCAATTTTCAGACAACCGCAGACATCGGTAGCCTAAATATCTATAATTCCTTTTAGCGCAAAGAATAAGGGAGGGGGCGAATTGCAGGTATTTATAACACCTTGCAGCAACTCTATAATTCCTGGGAAAAATGTACATCGTTTAGAACTGTCCCAAAATACTAGAAGATGAATCACTTATATACAGGGGATGTGTAGATCCTAGGTAGGTTCTAGCATACAAAACTGTTTATTATACACTCAACCATCAGCATCCTGGCTGCTACTCCATTGGAATCGCGCCATCTTCCTCGCCAATATTAACTTGATCACCGCCCAACATGACTGCAGTAAGCATCAACCTCCCAGCATCTGAGAAGTCCTTGTGCTGCATCAAAATTGCTTCGACAGAAGAACCACCAGAATCCTTCATACTTGGCAGCTCCATACTCTCTTGCCTCAACGGCAAAACTTCATCAAAAACACCGTCATAGGATTCAGATTCCGGTCCATAACATCTCCTTGCTGCTTGGCAAAGTGTAGTTCTTTCCAGAACCCGAAAAGTGTCCTTATCACTCCATCCTTCAGCAATGGAAAACTGATAGAGCTTTTCCCAGTCATCCTGATCAACAACACATTTCCAGCACTCTTCCAAAAGTGTTTTGTTGGATCTCCTGAACGAAGAGCTAGTCCAAGCAAACACATCGAAAGCCTTCAACAGTAGCTCTGGAGTTTGACCTTTGAGGCACAATTTGATAAGATCCCAAGGAGGGAGGAGTCTCTGACCAATTTGCTGCTTCTCCATGCCATCAGGAAGTAGCTTCAAGATATCCTCCTGCAAGAAGTAGAACTCACTAGTTTCACATTGAAATGAATAAATAACATAATACCAGCTCGAGAGGTGAAAGGTACTACCTCCAAGAAATTCCTCCCTAGCATTTCGTCTTAAGTGGAGTTGGAGGGAGGAGAGTCAAGTAAAATCTTATCACCTACTAATTAAGATGTATTTGGAGCTTACGAGATGCATGTTGGGGAACTACGTAATTCTAACTCTACACGACTTCTTTCCTATTGTACTCCTTTGTGTGTGTTGGAGGGGGGTGGGGGGTATTTGGGGACTGGAGGCCGCAGCAGTCTCGACTCTTTCCTGCCGGTGAGTCATAAATATTTGAAGGGGCTTCCTCATGCATGCTCCTCAGCTCTGATGCACGGACACTTCTAAAGAAGATGTATCCCATTTCCGAAACTTGGAAACTCAGATACTCAAGGAAACTAGAGGCAGACTTCTAATTCACTGGAAGAACAGTTCTGAAATCCCAAAATTGAAATTACTTTCTCCTAACCTCATTATATATTACCCATGTTAACTCTAAAAGCATATTATATACTATTGTTGATGATAGCTTAAAAAACTATGGGTTTTAAAGAAAAATATATTAATTTTCTCTCTTTTTCTACGTTTCCTAGTTGTTTGAGAAAAGAAGTCTCCCGTTTCCATGCAACATAGCTCCCCAATCATCAAAACAGAGCATAGGTTTGCTTTCGAATTTCATGCATACAAGTCAATTGCAAGAAATAGCAATATCAGCAGGCAGAACCAATGCAAATGCAGTTGTCAAAAGGCTCCCTTTGGTGGGAAAAGAGAGATACCTTAACCAGAAAATAAATAAACAAACAATAAGAAACTCCAAAATTTATCAAGGCACACAATTTCTTTGATGCTATAGTATTTTCCATTTAAGCATCATGTATTCTATTAAATCACTTATTAGATCGAGATTCCATCCATTTCAGGTGAAGATAGGGTAAGAGATGCAAGAGACTGGAAAAGAATTTCATGAAGGACAATAACAACATTTCTCATTTGGAGCAAGTCATTGTCAATATCAAGAAGGAAAGTAATTTCCTCCTAACCCTTTTCTGTAATTAATTCCAGTCAGCAATAAACAGAATAGTACAGAATTTCCCTAAAGCCTTCGCAAAATAAAATTCCTTATGCAGGTTTGAGTGCAGCAGTTGAATGAATAGGGCATGAACAGAAAATGGTTTGCGTTAATTATTCTCTGGCTTTCAATCGATGAAACAATATGTAATCCTAAATGAATGTGGGATCATGAAATGGAGAAGTTCGAGTTGTCAGATATAACCGAAACGGGGATTGCCGTATAAGCACGGAAACTCCAAAAAGTACTTGGGCATGGCCCATCCATATATAATCCATCTCCTTTTAGATCCCATAAAAATAAATGTCTATCAACATCGTAACAGAAATCCTATCAACCACAAAAAAAAACTAGATAAGTCCGGGAAAGTTTAGTCTGCATGATTTTTTTAGTAGATTTTGGCAATCAGTTGGCAGGAGTGGCATAGCCTGCCACTGTGACCCAGAACAATACCTTGAATTCCATCATTCCGAATCCCAATACATGTTCTCTGATTGAATTTAACCAACTAAATCACCTACCTTGACGGTGATTGATGAATTCTTACAACTAATAACTTCAACTTAAAAAAAAAGATTAATGGATGTTGACCTCTAGGATATGTAGCTTTTCAATGACGCTGGTATGGAGAGTTCTAAGAAGCAGGATCAAGACACGATGAGTTTAAGGAATAAGACTTTACTGACGAAGAGGGTCCAAAAAGGGATGGCATTCTCCATACTCTGGTAGCACCTTGTGTTCTACTATCAAACAAGATGGGTGTGAGGCTTGTTATCTGAGCTAGTGAGAAAGAATCTAATCTATAATTTTGGAACTTAAGTACAGAAAAGGAATTTTGAATAAGGAATGCATTTTGAATAGAATTAAGAAATTTGGAAACCAGATAGACTTGGAACAAATCTGCAATTTTGAGGCTTACGCTATATGAGATTTGTGCTAAAAGAAAGAAAAGCTATGGATTAAATGCGTCTATACTTAATTACATTACGAACAAGAATATTTATATATCTATTCTACTTTTTGTTTCTTTAGATAAACGAAGAATTGTATAAATGAAAATCCAAAAGCAGCATAGACGACAAGATGTCCAGAGTGCTAAAAGTTAACGCAAAAAATCCTCCACCACCCCTGCTTCAAGACTCCTCTCCCACATCCTACTCGACATATCCAACACATAAAGAAAAAAAGAACAGGGTTCCCCTTGCTGCTAATCCCCTAGAAGAAGAGACCACTCCTTTGGTGCCCCATTAACAAGCATTTGAGAAATTAACTCTTTGATTGGGAAACTGTAGAAGAGAGCACATATCCTAATCTAGTAGAAAGAATCTTGTTGATGATTTTAAAGAAGCTGGGACTAGGCTGGTAGGTCAGAAATCCACAGCCTTGATGGATATGTCTTCTTCAGATCAACGTGACAAAGTTCAAATTAGTGTTCTTACCAATGACGCCTTGCTTGTGGAACTCTATTAAAGCACAAAAGATCTTCCCTAACTACCACTATCATCGTGACTTGATCAAGGCAAAGGGAATTGAACCTCAAAACCATGATGTGTTAAGAGAATGAGGGAAGGTTTGGACGTTCATAACCCTAAGTACGAAAGGTAAGATAAACTGTGAGGAGTTGCCAGATTTGGAATTTGATAGGAAAGGTAAGAGGAAACTCCAAACAGGTGGTGGTAAATTATCTTTGTTTAATATCGCAGTGGGGATAGATAACAGTTGTATCCCTAGTACTTCCTCGGTAACTCAAAACCTTTTAGTTAACAAAGATAATGGTGACATGGATGTTAAGTGTGGGTGCTCTAAAATTGGACCTTGTGACGTGGTATCCAGAATCTAATGTCAGGCAAGGGCAGAGCACTCTAGTTTTTGTAAACAATGATTTCATGGAGCCCAAATATCAGTTCTGCAGCCGACGAAGGCGGGGCTCCTTCCTCCAACTCTCCCCAATTGACTACACAACTCTCGTTTGAGGAAATCAGCTTAACTTTTACCATCCTGGTCAATATTAAGTCATGACGGTCTGAATACTTGACTCTCCCTAACATAATTTAGAGGATGTTGATACGGTTCTATGTTCAATGACTAAAGACGTTTCTGTTAATTTGATCCAATCTACACACTGTTGGACCTCTTTCAATGATAGTCAGCTCCTTTCTGGTTTAAGTCACAACCATCCAAGTCCCATATCTGAAACTCTAAGGCTCAGTGTAGTTTGAAGCCTCCTATCCACAACTTCATACAATCCGAGTGAGGACCTAGATTACTCAGGAAAGTAGGTAACTAGGCTTTCCCTAACCGGGTTTGTGTTTGCAGGAATTCTTGTGGACACAAGAGGCAGAGTGTCTTGAAAATTTTGCTGACATTGACTATGGCCTGTTGACGAAAAGATTGCCCTCAGCTTTTGTTCCTCCATCTTTAATATAGTCCCAAGTATGTTAGGTCTGGGAGACACAAAATCTTGCGCTAAATGCAATAGCTTGTCAATGTCTCTCGCTTTGCTTTTTAAATGTTTCTATCTTTATTAGCCGTTGTCAAAAAAAAAAAAAAAAAAAAAAAAAAAAAAAAAAATATTTAATAATATCAAATATATGTTGAAAAAGTTGGTGGTCCCCATATGTTACGGCTATTTTCGTCCATAAAATGATATGGACCTAGCACTACTCCTAATTTAGTCGGTAAATTAGTTGAAACTTTGAAAGTTCTTATTGGAAATGTGAGTTCCACACATGCTAGTACTGATTAATATCCTATTCAACTAAGAGAAATGATTGCAGTATATTCGTTTGTTTTCTTTATTGATCACTCATTTTTCTTTCCCTTTTATTCTATGTTTTAGAAGCTATTTGCTAAGTTGGTAAATGAACTGAAATTGTATTAAAATAGGAGTACTTCAACTACTTATTTAAGCTACGACGTAGTATACGAGTTCAAGCTGAAATAGCATACAGAACTTCTAGAATGATATACCAATACTCAGCCCCCCAATACAAACTTCTTGCTTCCGCCACTGTTTAATACCATGCCACAAGTAGCGTAAGAGATAACATAGTTTTCTCTCTTTATTTAATCAGATAAATTAATATTGTTGTGGGAAGTAAAGAGATAAAACAAAAAAGGTGCCTATGGAGGAGTCTAAAAATGGAGAAATATATATTATCTAGTTAACATATGGTGGGCTAGGGGAGCATCAAGGCCTAAGATTGAAGCTAAAACGTTGATGTGATAGGAATTCACTCCTCTCCATGCACCAAAAGAGAAGTTGCTCTTCTTTTCAAAAGGAGGAAAAAGTAAAAAATTTAAAAAATTAAAAAACAAAAATAGGTCACTTTTCAAGGGGGAGAGAGAGAGAGAGAGAGAAATGACAAAGAACAGAAGAAGCCAAAGAACAAGCAAAATGTCAAAGAAAGAGCAAACTGAGAGGGATAAAACCTGGTGAGACACCCCACCGAGCTTCAGCTCTCGCGAGCGCAGAAGTAATCGATCTGGAGGGTGATGCTCTCATGGGTATGAAATTGTGATTTTGTGGACAAGAGTTTTTTTTTCTTTTTTTTTTCCATTTTTTATCTTCATTTGGATACAGAGCCTGAGCCTCTGAAACATAATCGATCCACAAGTCCAGCTCGTTCAAGAACAAAATCAGAAAGAAACAATTTTTTGGAGATTTTTGATTTTTGACTGAATATAAATGATGAACAAATCAACAAAAATGACAAAGAACCTACCAAGCTATAGATTAAAGGCAAAGCCACCAAATCAAAAAGCTAAAGGATCCACTCCAAAGCCAACAAGAATAATTAATCTAAAGGAAAATCCACCATGACTGATAATCTAAAGGAAGAGAAGATTAAAGGGGTTGGCAACTTCAAGCCATGTGCTAAAGCTCTCAAATTCTCATTTAGATTTTCAAATTTGGTCACTTGTGCTCTTGAGCTCTAATCTAGAGATGGTTCATTCGGTATTAGAGCTTTGGTTCCAAGCTCGTTTATCAAGATTTCTAGCTTCATTAAGGTCTTATCTACACTTTTCATCAAGGAATCAAGGTGATTTCGTGAAAGGATAAGCTTGGAGATTTATTTTCTTCAAACGGTGCAAATCTGGGCAGTTTTGGGTTGTTCTGGGAACTCTACCTTGTTCATGTTGAATGTGTGGAGCTTAATCTCCTTTAACATTTTCTTTCTTCAACATCTCTTTTCATAGTTTTATCAAGGATCCAAGGTGGTTGGATGTGGATCTCAGCTCAAGTTACTCATTTTTGAAACCAGGTATTCTAGTTTTTTCTTATTTGTTCAACCAGCTGGAAAGAGGTAATCTTGTGTTCTCTATTGATTTTTCTTGCATAATGAAGTTAGTTTGAGATGTTAAAATGAGGATGTTAGAAAGAGTTTTTTTGTTGATATAAAATCCTGTGAGAGTGCTTCCTCACTTTCCCTATATCTCTGTAATCCTTTAAACCTTGGGTTAGGAGTACATCGTTTAGGCCTTAATCTGGTGGCTTTGCCTATGATTAAGCCTTGGTGGGTCTTTTATCTGGTTACTACCTTCAAAGTCTAAAACTTGGTTAATTGTTCTTTTAATCTCTAATCTGCTCGGTTGGTTTATGGTTCAGCCTCTGTGCATGAGGCACTCATACGCCTTGACCGTGGTAGCTTGGGGCGTGCCTCATCGTTGTTGCGCTTGAGACGCCAAGACTGGCGGCTTGTGCTCAAGCATGCATGAGGCCTGGTGTATAAAACCAAGCCATCTCCTCCTATACAGAAATTTTCCTTCATTGACCTCTAAAATCCCAAATTACGTAGACTTTCAACCAGACTGCATCTACCCCGGTTGGAGAATTTATTTACTAGACTAGATGGGCCATCATTAGGCTGCCTCAGCTAATCTGGTATAAGCTCTCTTACAGTAAATCAAAGCAATGAGCATGTCAATCTAGATTGTAGAGAGAATGCATACAATAAGTTCATTTTCCAATAACAAATTTCAATCAAAAATACAAGAAAAGACACAGGAAATAGCCATAACTTACATACCCCTAATTCACATAGCAAGCTTATGCGCATGACCTACACGAGAATCTAAATTTAAATTTCAAACATGACATTCTGCATCAAATATCAAATTTATGGAAACACAAGGTGGCAGGCTCAGCAGTCATTTGACTGAACTGGCATGAGTATTTTGCTCCTAATCTTAATCAGAAATGTCAAATAAGTTTGTTATATCCAGATAAATACCTGTGACTTCAAAATCTTCAAGTCAGCATCTACACGTTCAAGTTCTGCCTCATAGTCAGCATCTTTGCCTACCAAATTTCAACAACATGATAAGAAATATAAAATCTACTAAACCACGTGAAACAAGATTATCAAAAAAGAATAAATGTACAAACTCTACAGAAGAAGAATAAGAAGGTTGAACCACATGCACAACAAACACAAAGNAAAAAGAAGAAAAAAGAATCGCACTACATCACAAGCATATATGAACTAGGTGCAGCTGAATCAGACACTGCATATCGGTGCAGCTGCCACTATTTCCTTTTTCTAGTCTAATTCCGTTCTTTTTATCCCTTGTTAGGTGTTAGCAGAAGAATGTGAATACAAAACTTTTTGAAATCTGCAAAGTTTGCATTGATAAATGTTGAGACACTTCTGACAGAGAACAACTCCCCATACAGATATGCTCTCAAGTCTCAATTACCTGTTACTTCATAGCTGATAAAAAAAACCTATATCGTGCAGGAACTAGAAGCTGTCTAGAACCAAACACTCACCTAGTAAATACTAACCCATCATTCATTTAAATATCATTTCTCTCAGCCCTATAGATTCCCACATTAAAAATATTTTGGAAAAATTACTCTAACTATTCTCAAGGTTTAGGCGGTGCGCCAAATATAATCCCAGTGTTAGAAAATCTCTCTATAAAATCTTTCTCAATATATCCCTTCTATGTTCTTCATCCACCACTTAACTTGCAACCATGAGAGCATCCATGATATGTCTCCTACTCCCCTCCACAAAGGCAATCTAGGAACTTCCTTATGACAAAACACCTTATGTTGCTAGAAGAACCTTGATAATCTAATATGGACAGTAACTGTGAACCTAGAATGACCGGTCTTTCTTTGGAATCAAGCCATGAAACCGGAGTTCACGCTTTTACTAGAAACTTCATTTGCTCAACTCCTAGAAGGTCACCCTTATTTATACCCAGTCACCAGCAATCCTTAAAACATAAAAATAAAATTGAAAATAGAAAAAATAAGCCATAGCGAAGCGACCAAAACCTGGTACCTTATCCCTATCCATGTCGAACATTGCATATCTAGTTTCATCCTCCTCAACTCCCTAGCCATACTCCCATAGGTAAAGGGATGTAATCCCATGCCAGCTCCAATTCTTGGTCTCTTCATACACAAATTTCCTATAAAATTCTAAACTTCACGACTAACCACTCCTACCTACATCTGAGATCACCTCCCCTAATTGACCCTCCAACTCAGTCATGAAAGTCCTCTTCCTTCTATTGGCTATTTTAAGGAAATCATATAATTTGTGTTACCCTCCTTGGCCCACTTTATCATCTGTTTCTGACACTCGCTCTGTTTCTCTGTCAAGATCACCTCCAATAAAGTAGTTTTTACGTCCAAAGGCACCACTCTATTTTAACCCTTTCATTAAGTTATAGCTTCACCAAGGCTCAAATGACAGCTTTCGTCTCCTTCACATCCCCAAAAAAACCTCCTTGTTCCACTCCTTCAACTTCTCTTTAATAAGATAAATTTCCTTTGGTCCGTCTCGGTAGTTTGGTGGGGCTGCTGGTACCAGATAAACTCATATTTGCTAAACTGAGCGTAGAAAGAGGATAGCCTTTAGATGCTTACTCTAAACTCCTTTCTCCCCCACCTAAGACTACCAGTTTGCTTACTGCTTTAGGAATCTCTAAATATCCTCCTCCGCTGATGAAACTCAGTCTGCTCTCCTGCAGGTCCTTTTAGGTCAAAGACTACCAGTTTGCTTACTGCTTTAGGAATCTCTAAATATCCTCCTCCGCTGATGAAACTCGGTCTGCTCTCCTGCAGGTCCTTTTAGGTCTCGCACTGGGCATTCACTCCCTTTGGGATCTTAACTCCCCAAGCATATGTGCACAAAGAGAATAACTTTGAAGTGCCCCAAAATACCCATATCGGAAAGCAAAACCCACCGAAGCACTCAACTCTTCCATGAGACCTACTATTCATTACTGCATGGACCATAAACCACCGTGAAACACCACTCCCCTTTTCCCCTAATCTCATGGTAAACTGAAATAGAGAACATCCCAAGCTCTGCACATGAATTTGGAAAAGCTTTCAAAGCTACACACCATTGCATGGATAATGGATAAAACAAAAAAGAAAAGAGCGTTGAACAATGTATGAGACAATAAGCAAACCTGCAACTGCAGCTATTTTCGAGAGATGTAAGAGACGCTTCCTTTCTGGCAATGTTAGTTCTTTTCCAGAATCTTGTTCTGTTTCCTTTTCAGTAGCAGGAAACAACCTGTCATCTTCAGAAAGAGCCATAACATGAAGAGTTTTCGAAGCAGCGGAATACTGATGCAGATATATTTCATGGAGCCACAGCAGATCCTGGTGATCCTTCAGAAAGGTAACTAGCTCTTGAGGGAATTCTTCCCCTAGCCTCAAAAGCTTCGAGAATTGGCTGTTAGCATATAACTGCTCAAACACAAAATAACTGAACCCCCCTCTTGGTCCCAGGCTTTCATGCTGCATGATACATATATTAAGGTTAGTAGCTGTCAAATGCAACATCAATAGCAAGAAACAGAAGGAGAAAAGCTTTCTTCATAAAATAGCTTCATAGACATAACATACAACTCATGGCCCAGGTTGGCTGTACAAATTTTGAAACTCTTTGTTTCTAATAAATGCCTATGCATTACTAATTATACGAAACTAGGTTAGCACCCAGTTTAAAGATATTGATAAATTTTCATGTACTGGAAAATACTACTATGTGGAATATTTAGCAAAAATAAAATTCTTCATATTTGATAATTCAAGATATCAAATTACTTGTCTTTAGTATCATACTATGTACGAACTTTCAGTAAAGATGTTAACCAAATAACGATACAATTATTAATAATAGAATTACAGAGTGTATAGATACTCCTACGTAAAAAAGGTTGATGATTGGTTGGATATCCCAGATTGGAAATTACTGTAGATGATCCAAACTTTTTGTTACTTAATTCAGTTTTTCCCTCTCACATAAGAAAAGAATACAAGTTCAAACATCAAGCAGTTCAGAAGTTAAAAATAGACATCCTTTCATCTTCACCCAGAGAACACAGTTGACATTAAATGACAGGCAATGATGCTCTAGATGCTCATTATTTGTTGAAGGAAACATATGACTGTACAATAGGATGGCTTCAGTGTTATTACGATGGATCTCAAGACCAGATCAGATATTTTGGTAGAACACTTAGGTAGCTTAACACCAGTCTTCATGCAAGTACTTCCCATTCGAAAGGGGTGGAGAGTCGAAGGAAAGTCAAAGTTGAATACTTGGTAAATTATCCAATTTCCTAAATTAAACCATTATTTCCTGTACTTTGATTCTGCAAAAAGTTTTCTCCGATTACAGGTTTCAACTGGACAATGGTCCTCAACTATAACTAAGTCCCACAGGTTTATATAAAATCTTGCCCACTTGCTCATTAAGCAAAGGCTATAGAACTTCATTTTGAAGGTCAAGCAGGGCTACCACCGTCCAATAGTGAAAGAAGTCCGATGCGAAGTCCAAGTTACAACAAGCCAGGTCCTAGCTCTCATTCCAGGTCTACTACACTTTGGCGTGCTAAAGGCTGATCTAATTGGCTCCAATGGCTTCACATTCATCCAATGGGTTACTTAAGCCCATTAGGAAGTTAATTAAATAAGCTAAGGCATTAGAGTAATTTGTTTTATTTACTTTCAGCTTATTTCTTTTAATTGGCAGCAGCTATGTAGCGGTTAGTTCTCATGCAGCCCATGCACACCTTGAGCTCTACACGTCATTTCCAGCTTAAGAGAGTATTCTTGAAGGTTGTGGAAGGTTACCAGGTGTCCTAAGGGTTTATTCTTCAGAATATATCCAAAGGAAGGCTCTCCAAAGTGGTCCCAGGCTCTAATAGTACAAAGGTACATTTGAGCACCCAAGATGACAAATTTAGAAGGCTCCCAATTGTACTACCAAGGTTGGCGGTTAAAGGATTGAAAGGTTCAGGTTATTAGGCTTTTAGCATTATTTTAGTGCCAAAAATCTCTTGTAATTGCTGGTATTCTTGCTCTATAAATAGGAGCAGAACAGGTTATAAAAACTCAGAATTTGAATGATATAAAAACCCTATGAGACTTCTGCCTCTCTTTCTCTAAAATCTCTTCATCGGTTCATCCTCATATCCTTTGGTTTACAGTAGATCCTTTAGGTAGTGATTTGGTGGCTTTGCCTTTAATCTTGCCCTGGTGGGTCTTGATATCAAGTCATCTAGCTCAAAGTTACAATCTTTTTTATTTGCTCTTGTTGGTTACATTCTGCCCAGCTCATATATCGATATATGTTCCAGAAGATGAATTTGTTCCAAGGTTTGGGCCTTCACTTGGACAGTAATATTTGACAAAACTTGCTTCAACAATATTGAGATATCTAACACTTAGAAAATCTATTAACAGTTAGGGAAGTCGACACCCAAGCAATACTTCAATAGACCAGTGGAAACAAATACCAAAATTGGAATTAACTGACAGATAATTTTCCTACCATAAGCTCTTTAAGCAGCGTGGAATCATTGAGGTCACAGCAGATGTTCCAAAGAGTTTGGTATGCCTCATGCCGCCTTGCAACAGATAATAAATTCGATGACAGTTCTCTGAGGATTACTTCCTTTTGTCCTCCATTCTCATCAACCAAATCCTGCAAGGATAGCAATTCCAAAAGATAAATTCCGAGCAATGATTAGTTAAGTGATACATCAGGTGCTTTTTGTCCCTCAACTTTTGTAGGAGGGATGACATGGGAAGATGGCTAAACAATTCTCAGTTAATAACGCCTTCATTTTATTTTATTCTCATCAGTGTAAGGATGCTATAAACAGGAAAAGAGTCCTCCAACAACAACTGTTTGAATCAAAATACAAGAATCAAAATAAATAAGAAAATACCCAAAACAGGAGGAGAACCCAAAGCAGGACAGCAAGTAAAGGTGGATGATTGGGGCACAAGACATCCTTTGAAAAGGACGTTACAATAAGACAACAGGGCAACGCAACACGCTAATGCATAAAAACCTTCAACGTTGGTTTATTATATTAAAATAGCCATTTAAATACCTAATAAACAGCCCATACAAAGATCAGAACTATGAAAGGAGTATTAACAAATAAAGTAACTAAACTGAATTTACAAAGCAAAGGCAGATTTGAAGGTCACTCTCTGATTGGTTTCTTTCAGATATTTACGACCAGAATCCCAACCTTGTAGAGCAAAGCAGAGAAAGAACAAAATTTTATGCTAAGGAAATACTTTTAATATCCTCACTGAGCAGTATATCTTTTTGATTTTGTGTTAAGCAGACCTTTGTGACAATCCCAGCCCTAACCCCATGACCCAAAAAGAAAAAGAAGTTNTTTTTTCATCTGAAATATATTACTCAAGGGCAACAGCAGGGGCAGAGATAGGCCTAAGAGAGGCAGATACAGCTTAATTGAGCTCTGTACGAGCTGACTCCATATACAATGAATAATGAACTAACCTGGCATCTAACATTGACAAAAACTTTGATCTGCTGATAGAGAGAGTCAAGGAGGGCATCCCTTCTTGTCCAATACTCATCTAAGAGGCCTTTATGCTCTTCCTCACGCTCTATTCGTGCAGTGATGGCACCAACATATGCCTCCAGTACAATATCAGCTAGCACTTCCAGATGGGAACATATATCTGACTTAGATGACAAGTCGATGCCAGAAGAATCTTCTAAAGTCTGAATCATGAAAGAAGCAACATTCCAAAGCCCATTACGCACAACAGGCTTGCAATACCAAGGTGCCAAGCCATCAGGGGGTGGATACCACATGTGATGCTCATTTTTATAGTGCATCGCACTGCGGACCAAAGTCACACATGCTTTTGAGAGTTCACAAGCTCTATGGACCTGAACCTTAAGTGGCTGCTCCATACTAATAATGTAATCCAAGTGCTTATCTAAGCAATTGAATACTTCTTCAAGATCAGAAATTTTGCTATAGAACACTTCAGCATTATCCCTATCCATCAATAGAACAGTATTTCTGCGGGCAGTCTCACCAACTAACTGAATTAAATCCCATAAAGAACCTGAAGCTTCCCTTTCCAAACTAGAATGTTGGGAGCTGACTCCACCTGAACGGCTCTGGCTGATCATGTTTTGCAGCTCTCGCAGCTGAATCATGCCCATCAGCTTTTCACCATGTTCCAATATGATTTGCAAAGCATGTCCTGAAAGTTGATTGCCCTTTGTTAGTTGAAAACTATGGATTAGATGAGATGAGATGCCAGCTGGACAAGTATGTCACTTGTTCTCTAACAAAACAAAGCAAAAAAGGAAAAAGGAAAGAAGATGAGGCAATCATACCAATAGATAAGTTCGACATATTATTAGTTTTGCAAATTTCCAGTCTAACTTGTCATCAATGTATAGCTTTTAAAGTAAAACTTCTAAATTTATTTTTTTTTTTAATAAATTTGTGAACATGGGTTGCACCCCTTTTTGTGGCATGTTCTACTCTATCAAAGTTTCTCATTCTTATTAACACACACATTTCTCATTCTTATTA
>BSSO01002915.1:0-17870 GCA_030267885.1 Mesembryanthemum crystallinum
CGTTACTTAGAACCCTTATCACTTGTTTCCAAAAGTTTTCTTGCAATCACTAATCGCTTAAAGCAAACGCTGATAATTTCTGACCCAACTCCCCATTTCCTCCCTAAGCTCTTTCATCGATTCCCTAATCTCAAGCACATATCTTTTAGTGACTTTCATGGTTCACCCACTTCGATTCTTGCCCAAATCTCTCAATCCCATTTCCCTCTTGAGTCTCTGGATCTTTCTAATCTCAAGAATTTCCCTTCTGAGGCGATTCGAGCGTTGCCCAGTTCGAGTTTGGGGTCTATTAGGTCGTTGAAGTTGTCGAATCTTTCGGTTATTAATGATATTGATTTGGGTGTGATTTCTGAGTTGATGGGTAATTTGGAGGAATTGGACCTTAGTGATCCTAAGGATGATTATAGTGTGATGGAGGATTTGGATATGTCTGGTGGGTGTTTGGGGATTACTGATGATGGGGTTGATTTGCTTGCTTCTAATCTTTGTAACTTGAGGAAGGTTAATTTGTCCGGGAATTACTTGATTTCGGATAAGGCTGTCGTGTCTCTTTCGGAGAAATGCCCGAATTTGGAGGACATTGTGTTGAAAAATTGCACCTTTGTGACTCAGACTGGGGTCAGTTTTGCCTTTCAAAGTTGTGGTAATTTGAGATCAGTAGTGCTGCTGGGAATGGATTTAGTTGCTCAGGAGATTAGCGGTTCGCTTGCTTGTGCTAGAAACTTGTCTGTGCTCGATTTTTCCTATATGAGTGTTTCGAATGGATTGCTCTATGTTATTGCTAAAGCTTCAATACCTTTGAAAAAGTTCACTCTATACCATTGCAAGGACTTCAATTTCTCTGGGATTTTGTCACTTTTGCGTACCTACGTATCCCTCGAGTACTTTGCTTTGGAAGGGGTGTACTGGCTCCATGATGGGAACATCATTGATATGTCAAAGTCTCTCCAAAAGGCTAATACCGTTAAGCTCAACTTCTGTTCACGGCTGACCAGTTCTTCTTTCTTTACATTGCTCAAGAATTGCCCTTCATTAAACAGTCTAGAAATGGAGAAAACAGACATGGGGAAGCAAGAATTTGCTGTAAGCAATGCCAACAACCTGCAAGTTAGAGCTTTGATTTTGTGTTCAAACAAGACCTTGAGCAATGAATGTCTCGAAAAGATTGCCTTGTCCTGTCCAAATCTGGAGCTACTAGATGTGAGTGATTGTCCAGGTATTACAAGGAAAGGTATTGGAGAGATTGTGAGGTGCTGCACTAGCTTAAGGCATTTACAGATAAGTGGATGTGGGGCGATCAAGAGTCTGGGCATTGATGCAAAACTTCGCAAATTGGAAACGTTAAGAGCATCAGGGTCGGGTCTCAACGATGATGGGCTAATAACAATTGCCAAGAAGTGTCCATCCCTCATGTATTTGAATGTGATGGGTTGCTCTGGAGTAACTTCTCGAGGAGTGAAAGAAGTCGTCAAACATTGTCAAAGGTTGAGGGAATTAAATTTGAATTATTGTCGTGGTATGGGGCGTGACATTGTAGCTTGGATGGTGTTTTCAAGACCTTCGCTAAGGAAAATAGTTCCACCTCATGGATGGGTACCCACGAATAATGAGAAGAGTTTGTTCCTGAGCCATGGATGTCAGGTCTGTGAAGCGTAAGTCTGGGAAGGAAGTGCTCTATTCCGTAAGTTTCCTTCAATACACACTGTCTATTTCAGGTTACTGTATAAAATCTTTTTCGCAAAATAGTTTTACATTTAAGGAAATACAACTTATGTACTTAATCAAGCAGCAACGGCTCGAAAGTTGGCATTGGCGCCATTTCGTGCTTCAAAGAGATCTGTCATTGCACTTTGTTTAGCGGTTGGTTGTTAATATGTAAAGTGAAATTCTACAATATGCTATTGACAGAAAGAAAGTCAATGTTCTGTAATTTTGAGAAGCTTTTGTGATGAATTTACCAGAAATGTCATTTGCTAGTGACATTATTATGACCCCAATGGTATTGTCCTTTCCATTTTTAAAGCTCCATCAAAGTACATGATTTAAATAGATAGATACTAAGATCTTGCTCACTTGGTTCTGCTCATATCTTTGGAAAAGAAATTAATTGTGCTATATGCCTCAATCTACGCGTATATTGTGATGATTTCATCAGAAGAATCATTTGTAGATTTCAATGACTGTTGCTTTGTGTTTAATGTTTTGATGAGAAGTTGCCGATCTATGAAGCCAACCACAAGCTTCTCATTTTGTTTCTCGTTTCTGATCTTGTTTATCATTGCCCAGATTTTTTTTTCTTTTTTCTTAAACTTGGGACAGTCCATCCTTAATTGCTGCATGTAGAAGCGTAAAATTGTGCTCCCACTCAGTTTCTTTGAAATGGTCTAAGCTTCTCAGAACATAGAATTTTCTTGTTGGATGTCAAAGGCTTAGCTTGGTTAATTTTGGTTACTCATTTTTCATGCAAAAGCAGGTTTTATGTCAAAAAAAAATAGAGTAGATATGTTATACAGAAGGCTGTTCTTCTGCATTTGCGAAGTGACGAAACTACAGGCTTTCTGGGCATATGAATCTTTGTGATGCATATATATTCTTTCTTTTCTGGAAAGAAACAGATCCTAAATGTATTGTCTTCCTCTCTTGTGTTACTACATACAGTGACCCCCCTTACCTTCCCTTAAGTTTGGTCACCTTCACTGTGTCACTTATACAAGGACCTGCTTTCTTAGATGCCAGGGAAAATAAACATTACAAGGCCAAAATTGGCTAATATTCTTGATATATCTGCATCTTATAGGTGCCATTTTTGTTATTTGCCAAGCATTTCAGAATAAATTCGCGCATCTTTGTTACCCCATCCATTGCAGTTCTGTGTATTTGCAGAACTGTTTCTGCTGCAGACATTGGATAAATTCTAATTGATTACTACTGATAACTTGATATTGATGTCTTTGCATGGTTTCCTGGAACAATAAATCTCATTAAGATCCAAACTTTCTGTCAGTTTATTGCTTCTCAAGGAATGAATTAATGGAAATGGTAATAAGAATTTGTACTCAAATTGGCTGTTTTTTACGTTAGAGAATCATGTCAGCATAAAAGGTACTATGTGATATCATAAAAAAATGTCAACATATAAAAACATGCATTAATGAATTAGAAGCTGTCCATGACAAATATGCACTTGTTCCATACTATGCTCAGCGATTGGTCACTTTGAACCGAATTAGCAGTTCATGTACTAAGCTAGAAGTTTTATTAGCTAGCAGACTTGATCATGTAACTCAAACTAGGCACATAATATCCAGTGGCATGAATAATGAATACCAACCTACAAAAACCCCTTGCATCCTGCAGGTATTTTAAACAACTAAAAATAACAAAAGTTACAAAAACAACAGATTTAAGCCTATCAAACCTTTTTTTTTTTTTTTTTCTTTTGATTTGTTTTTGAACCTACAAGAAAGCCGGGCTCTTAGGCCAAATACATTAGGGGTGGAGGTGGCCTAAAGACCTTTAAACTACAAATACGAGACACAAATCCCAACCTCAACGTTGGAGGTGTGAGAGCTTACCAACCAAACTCCCCACTTTTGCTCCTATCAAACAACTTAGTATTCATAATGCATACCCCTTTTAACAAGACATCCACGCTGCGCAAAGATGTTCTGCTGTTCTTCGTCGGGATATGTGTGAGAAGGTGAGACCAGTTGTCTCAAGGATGGCCTGGTAGACACTATCCAGTCTATTATGTTGATAATCACATTACTACATGCACTTAGGCTCATGTATTTTAGCTTTTTACATGATCTTACTACTTCCTTGACCCCTTCATCTGTCACATACTCGCTATCTTTCAAATTCAAGTGAAGCAGTCCTGGGTGGTTTTTCCCTATCTCCTTGATCCCTTCATCTGTCACATACTGGCAATCTTCCAAATTCAAGTGAAACACTCCTGGGCAGTTCCTCCCAATCATCGCTAACACTTCATCATTGATCCCAGAATATTGTGCCATCAACTTCTGTAATTTTGAGATTTCTCTCTCTTTAGTGGAAAATTTCAATCGCCGACAGGCGCTTAGCCCCAAGCTCGTTATTCCACTGCTGCACTGTAAGATATCAGCCACATCCAGTTGTTCCTCTCTTTGAAAACAGCTGTACAGGTCAAGCTTCTCCAGATTAGGGCAAAGGATAAGGAGCTTTCTGAGTAAAGAACTGCTCATGTACTGGTTTGATCTTAAGTCCAAGGATGTTATTGCAAAGTTTTTCCTAGAACTGTCGTAATACTCGTAGTTGTGTTCTTCCCTTCCTAGGCTTGTTTCTCCCATTACAAGATGACTCAGAAAGGGGCATTTTTCTGTGAGGATAACAAAAGCAAAACCTGATAGCTTTGGACAAGTATAGAGCCATATTGTTGTCAAGTTATAGAGAAATGGGGATAGCTGTTCTATATGCTCGTTCGTGAGGAACTCAGCCCCTAAAAGAGACAGAGATTTTAGAGATTGAAATGAGTGTACTAGGGATTTGATCCCAGCAAAATGTGAGAGAGAACTCTCTCAGAGGAATTCTTGCTTCTGATACAGAATGCAGAAACTCGTCAGAGATGTTTATGTTAGTTAACTTCAGTGACTGCAAGTTTTTGGGAAAGTTAGCAGAACCCTTGAAAGCAAATGGACTTAACTTGAAATGCCCAATAAGAACCAGGGATTTCAACTGGTAGCTATTGTGTATGAGAAAGGAAACGCCATTTTCTGTGACACCATGGCAGTAATCTATTGTAATTAGCTCTAGAAAAACACAATTTGTTGATAAGGAAAAGAGGGATTTGTCAGAAATGCAAGTTCCTGAAAGATGTATCTTTCGCAATCTTTTAAGCTTCGATGACAAGAACTCAATCCCATCATCAGTCAAAGCAATGACCTTACCATCAATTTCACAAGGGAAAGAAGAGTTCCTGATGTGTAGCTCCTCAAGCTGAGGGAATGAGTTTGCTACTCTGACAATAACAGTGTCTGTAATTGATGAACTGGAACAGTCGAGTACCTTTAGGTTCTTCATTTTGGCACCCAGATCCTCTAAGCAAACTGTTGGTAGAATTTCATTGCAAGAAAGATCCAACTCTTCTAGATTCAACCCGGATTGGGTAATTGCAAGAATAGCTTTGTTAAAGTCCCCTAAGAAGTGAACAAGCTCTATCTTTTTCAGATGTGGGTATCTTTGGAGCTGCCTAGAGAGGACTTGGATTGATGGACAGAAAACTGGCAAGTTAACTCGATGCGAGTTTGTGATTGAGAGAAACTGCTTGCAGACTAAAGAGACCGATTCCCAGTCGCTTTCTTGATTAATCCGGTTGAAGATCATTTCCCAACATTCATCAGGCAATTCTGTGGATCTCTCTTCCATTCCACACTGCGGATTAGAGTTCATGTTTGCTTCAGAATGAATGTTGAGCAAATGTTTGCGGAATTTGGATGCTCTTGCTATTCTGTATCTGAATTCCTATGGATCATCCTCTTGAAATAGACCTCGTTTCTATTCCTATCTCATTGACTGCTGACAATTTCTTCAGGCCTGACCTTTTCAACGCTTCTGCAATAGATTCTCACAGAAGACCCAGTTCTAGTTAGTATATCTAGAAAAGTTTGGTCATTCTGTACTATCATCTAGTTGTATGTTTATAACTAATACTTTTTTGATATTTTTGTATGTGTGTAGGCCCTCATGTGATGTTGTCATGTTTTGGGCAAAGTATTTTGTTATACTTTTCTGCATTTGGTGAGATCAGGATGTAGAGAGGCGATTTCTGATGGACTTGCTTGCAATATGCCTTAAAAAGCAGGATAAGTAAAGGGTAACTGAAAATAGTATGCAGAGGAAAATTAGTACAGTAGTATGATATCACTGAAAAAGGCTGAATACAGAAAAAAAAAAAAAATGTAAATTAACAAGTATTATAAGACTCAATAATAAAAAAAGACAGGGCAATTGTGAATCTTTAATAAACAAAAAGCAGTTTTAGAAATCACACTTCCTAACTCATCTTCAACCATTTATGTTTCTAAAGAAAGGGGAAAGGAAACACAAGAATACAAAGATTTATTTTAAGAACCAAAGCTCTCAGTCTCAACCCATTTCATCTTCCCAAGAACCTGGAATAACAAGGCATCCTTCTCTTAAATAACTGTCCAGCATACCTGTAGAATGGTCTGTCGGTCCTGGTGTCACTATTTGCCTGAGCGATGGACATGACGCGACCATCCAAGCCACAACATCTTTGTTCACAAACAGACACCAGTCCAAATTGATGTACCTGAGACGTCTGCAATGGTCCGCGACCTCTCTCACTCCTCTCTCCGTCACCCTCATGCAGCCTTCCAAGTCCAAGTGAAGGAGTGCCGGGCACCTCTTTGCAACCATTATGAGCACTTCATCATGAATCTCCGACTTCCTTGCATTCAACCATTCCAACTTGCACACTTTCTTATCCTCCTCATCCTCAGAGAATTTTATTCGCTTGCTGGAGTACACTGTGAGGTGCCTAATATTATGGCAAGACTTAAAGGATTAATGCAATGTCTACTTCCTTGGAATTGGCAAAGCCAGTCATTTCTAAAATCTGCAAGTTGGGGCATATGTGGAGGAGTCCTTCAAAGGCAGTGCTTGTCAAAGAGACTGATGTTATAGAAGGGTTCTTTACGGATCCTAAAGCATATTTAAGACCGGTTTTCTCTTGAGATAAACAGCTTATCTCGATCTTACTAATACGAGGACAAGCTGAGGCAATAGCAATGAAACTTGAACCTGTTAGTTTGAAACAAGAGTTGAGTTTGATCGACTTTAGCTTGCTGATAAAATGACAGATTTGTATCACAGATTCATCAGTGAGAAAATCTGTGTCATTGAGAGACAAGGATTCTAGAGATGGGTATGCCTCCAAAAGGGTATATATACGTCCATTAGCAGTGAAATTTCTGTAGGATGAGAGGTGGAAGTTTTTCAATGGGAGATTTGCTTTGACAATTCCATAGAGGAGCTCATCTGAGATTTTTAAGCAGTCTAAGTCAATCATGCTTACATATGTGGAGAGGTTAAGAGGAGTTGTTAACTCAAGAGAATGGAAGCAGTTTGAAGCTACGATAAGAGAGTTGTAGGTATGACTATTTTCCATAGCAGCAAGGAAGCACAATCTCCGTCAGATACTCACAGTTAGATGATAGAGAAATGATAGATCGATCAGAAATTTTGCTGTTACCAGTAAGATTGACTGTTCGCAGGCGCTTGAGCTTGATTGACATTGCAGTTATTCCTTCATCAGTGATGTGTTGGTAGTGTTGCTGACTTATGTCCAACTCTTCTATTGATGGAAGG
Source organism: Mesembryanthemum crystallinum (assembly GCA_030267885.1). Taxonomy (NCBI): domain Eukaryota; kingdom Viridiplantae; phylum Streptophyta; class Magnoliopsida; order Caryophyllales; family Aizoaceae; genus Mesembryanthemum; species Mesembryanthemum crystallinum. The sequence continues at coordinate 7,369 of BSSO01002915.1, forward strand.
GCATTTGCCAAGAGTACCAGGTCATTGTCTGTCAAGTAAGATTTGGAACAGCTAAAAACTTTGATATTCTTCATTTTGTATCCCAAATCTTTGAGCAATGTTATATGAGAATCCAATTTATTTGAAATGTTTAGCTCTTCTATATTGACCCCAGATCGCGCAACTTCAAGAAGAGCTTCATCAAGGGACACCCTAAAGCTGCTGAGGTCGATCTTTCTCGCATGTCTGAATCTCTGAAGCTGTTTGGAGAAGACATCGATACAGGGATGGATGACTTTAAGTTTACTTTCTGTCGATTAGTGATGGAGAAAAGCTTCTTACAGACCAATGATAATGCCTCCCATTGATTGTGATGACTAAGTCGGCTTGCTATGAATTCCCAGCATTCTTCTGGTAATTCCTTGCACTCTTTCTCCATGAGAACCTGCTCAAAAGTTACCAATCAAAGATGCAGATAGCTCATAACAATGTAACCCTCATGTAATCTCAAATGCTTGCATCATTGCTGATCATTAACAAGTGTGGACTTGTGCATAAAAATAATTAGTAGCTTGTTTAGCATATTATTTAATTCGAGTTGGACAGTACATTATTGATAATTTTAAAGTCTGCGCCATTCCCATGTGCTTACTTGATAATTTTTAAAAGCACAAGATGAAGGCCATAGATCCTAACCTGTTCTTTTTTCTCACTCTTTTCTCCCTTTATTTTATGCTTTTATCAGTGTGACACATTCCTTAAACTGATACATGGCGATAAAACCTGGAGTATACTAGAGATTAAGCGCCCGTTTGGCCGAACTTCTCCCTTAGCTTCTTCTTCTCACATTCCTTCTCCAACACCCCTTAACTTCTTCCACCATCTTTGCATTCACTTTGACTTCTGAGAAGTTAAAATAAGGCTAGAAGTAAAACCCACAATTTGGAGCTTTTACTTCGAGCCATATTTTAACTTCTTAGAAGTTAAAAATGAAGAGGGGGTGTGACATTGTCAGCGTGACCTTTTCAACACTTCTGCAATATCTTGTCAGAAATGAGCTTTTATCTCTAGAAGGAAAGAGATACATTTCCTTTTTCATGGTTTGTGAATACTTCTACATACATTCAATAGATCTACTCTTCCTAAACACTAAGGTGATGCTACCCTGTAATTCTGATATTACGTGTCATAGCTGCTATACGCCAGGCTACATTTCACATTCAATTTTTGGTTTTTTGTTGATCAAGTATCAGAGGGATGCCGGAAGGTCAGCTGTTGTGTGTAGCTGGGTGTTTTGTTCAGAATTTGATTTTGTCACTATGTATATGACCTAGAGGGCATATTTCAAGCTAACCAGGTCTGTTGAACTGGATCTGGTGTTGGTTCAGTTTATCTACAATATAAGAATGTGTTGTAGGACAGAATTTGCTCTCTTGTTTTGTTTTTGGCTGTTTTTGGTTGTTAAGTGAGCACAGAGACATGTTCATTTGCTTCATCCTTGCTTTGCCGTCTGCTGATGGCAAACGAATATACAGTAGGATTTATAGGTCACAAACTGGCAAAAGTACACTATTCTGAAACTCATCGACTGTTAAATTTCTTGCATCCATTTTATTACAAGCCTTCCGACAAAGATTACATGGACTTGTAATTAAAAGCATTGCAGAAGAGCATCAGTAGTGTAACTTTTGGCCACCTTCTAGGAAGCGTTCCAAAAGAACACCTCATCATATGCTCAGCATAGCTTAATTACTACAACAGACTGAAGCACCTCAAACTGCAAACAAACTGTTGGTACAACCAATGGAGGATAAACACTTCATCGTACCAAAACACTCTTCGTGCAGACTTTCAGAAAGAAGAGAATTAGAGTATTCTCTGTCTCTCATCAACAAACTCAGGTGGTGTCCGAATCCGCAAAAATAGAGCGATAACTTCTAATCATCCACCACTTGAAATTCAAAGTACTTTTGTGAACACAATGAAGGAGGTACAGCATGATAATCTTGAGAGATGGTAATCTTGAGAGATGGTACACCTTGTTTCTTCAACATGTTTCCTGTTTCTCCACCAATTGCCCAGCACCTGCAGTCATATAGGAAAACAAAAGTAAACACCAAATCCAACACATAAACATCATAAGAGAGAACAGGGGCCTAGTTTTATATTTAATCGAGATTCCAATTTAAAAGATGCTTTAAAATAATGCTAATTTTTTTAAGGACCCTTTACACCATGTGAAGACATACTTCTGCTTGTATTTGGGTTCACTGTTTGGGCCTCCGTCCGTATTGATCTTGCATATAATGCAATTCACATAAATCAAAATCTGATACTTGGTCACTGTAGAAAAATCATTACAGATATGGTCATTGACTCATTAGCAAAAAACCGTTAGAAGCAAATCTAAATTGTCACAGGTACAGATGTTACCTTCAGAATATGTACCAGTAAGGCTGTAAGAGATGGCTAGTGAATTTGTGTTAAAAATCAACTCCAAAATGTGTGTCATCAGAATTTGATTTTTGTGAAGTCAGTACAATAACCTTAAAGCTACCATCTTCACTGAACACTACTAGTGTTGATTGCATTGTTGTCCATGTCCACGTCATCTAGAAATTTAATTTCCACTGATTCAGCTTCCAACTTACTGCTTACTTAAACCACAGTAATTCTTGCAGCTGCGAAACCAACACCTACAAAAATGAACAGATAAAGAAATTGAAGGAATCAACTTGTAAAGGTCGTCTTCTCATTTGAGCAAGAGCCAAACATACCAATAACTCTCCACAATGCAAGTTCCAAGTTTGGTTCATTTGGTTTTTGATTCTTCTGCAGCCAGGCCAATACAGCAGCCAGGCTGTATCAGGTGATTGCATGAGTGTGAATATCATATGCTCAACCTGCCACAATACAAACAAGTGACCTTGATCTCTAAATATATGTCATATTTCAAACCTTAAAACGTCTTGTTCCAACTTACTTAAGCAGAAGGTGTTCCATTTGAATAAGAACTGATCAGTAGCTGCAAGAAAAGAACAGAACAGAACTAACATTTCAGATACAGAAACAAATTAAGTTAAGAAAGACAGTTAACATGTCAGCATGTGGACAGACTCGTTACTAGCTTCAAAGCCATCCAAGGTGGTGAGGCTCCAAAGTCCAAAGTTTGCGCTGAATAACTTCATTATGGAATGCAGGGCATTGACCGATCAGATTCCGAGAATGAAGCTTCAACATCACCTCAGAGAGGAGACTAAAGCTGTGAACATCTTAAATAAGCTAACATTTTTACCATCAAGAGGGCAAAAACTTTTCTCCTCTCATTTCGCAGGACCTGGTTGGTGTAATTCTTGTGGCCAACAATCTGAAGAGCATTCACCTAGGAAACCAAACCATTCCAGCAGCAAATGAACATATTAAGAGAAAACAGGGGCCTAGTTTTAAAATTTGAACAAGACTCTTAGTAAAGGATGCTTTAAGAATACTAAAACAATAAAATGAGGACAATTAAACCATGTGGAGACATACTTTTGCATTTGTTTGGGTCTTTGTCAGCATCCATCTCGCGCCTATACTGCTGTTCACGTAATCAATATCTCCCTGGTCATTAGCGAATAGAAGAAATCATTATAGATATGACTAGTGCATGACAAAGGAAGTGGGAACATCTCCATGGTCATTAGCAAAATAGTATTACCTTAAAACCTAGTCATGACTTTCTGGGTAGGATTACTCTTGAAAATGGTAACATCAGATTTTTAATTTTTCTGGAGCAGCCATCTTCCCTCAATATATACTGGTGGTTATTGCATCACTATCCGTATCCATGCCGTCTAGAATCTTAATTTTCCACTGATTCAGCTTCCAACTTAACTGCTCATTTAATCCCATAGTAATTCTTCTGTTGTAAAATCAAGACCAACAGAAGAAAATAAAAATAAATATATAAATAAATGAATAACAGCTTCAACTTGTAAAAATTGTGTATTCTTCTGAGCAAGAGTGTAACCTTACAATAAGTTCCCACGAAACAAGCAATTTTGAAGATTGGTTTCTCTGGTTTTCATTCTAGTGCAGTGAATACAATATTAAGGCTGTATAGTATAGTATAGGTGATTGCATGAATGAATATGAATATCTTATTTCTACAAAACCCAAAATATATAAACTGATGAACTACTAAACACAAGCGACAGTTATCTCTAATTCAGGTAAAAACTTACTTAGTCAAACAGAAGGGCTTTCGTTTTGGTAAAGAGCAATCATGAGTAGCCCAAGAAATCTTCAGTTTGAGATGGCTGCAATAACAAAAGGAAACAAAAGTGTGAGTAATAAAAGAAAGAAACAAAAAGGAGAAAAGCAATGTACATATTGAAGAAAGGATGAAAATGAAGCAGCTATGAGCCATTCTATACTAAGTTGGAGACCAATTAGTGCAAGTGTATGTAACTAACAACAATTAATTAGGGTTTATTACTAAAAAAGGAAAGAGATGAAATGTTGTACTGTAGTAAAGAGAAAGAGAATAAGAATGTGATTAGGGTTTGTTGTAGGTACCTGAGATTGGCGATCGATATATACTTTTGGTATGTGTTGAATTTTGGGCCAATCCTCCCCATTTGGGCCTCTGCATCTTTGACTGAGTCTTGGGTGGCAGCCGTATACATCGAGTGTTATGAGCTGGGTGAGGTGGCGCATTGCTTCTGGCAACGATTCCACTTTTGGGCATGTATCAATTTGAAGGGATTTGAGAGAGGTTAAGCAGCGGAGCCATTCTGGAAGGCCTATCAAGTTAATGCAATTCCTAATGGTGAGGGATTGAAGGGCGGTCAAGTATTGAATCCCCTTTGGCAGATTTACCATCTTTGGAAGTTCTATTAAATGCAATTTAGAGAGGGTGGTCTCAAGGGATTTCCATGGCTGCTGCTCCTCCTCATCCTCATCATCATCATCTTCCAATTCCAGATTCTCACAATATGCAATTTTAAGGGATTGAAGGGCGGTGAGATGCTGCTGTATTCCTCCTCCTCCTCTTACTACTCCCCTTCCCAGCAGCCTCTTTAGGTTTGGACAATCCTGAATCACAAGGTCTTGAAGGGAAGAGCCGCCGTAACTTGGGAACCCCTCAATTTCATCTTCATCTTCATCATCCCCAACTGTCGTCCACAAATACAATCCCTCCACCAATGAATCATCTCTTTCAATTTCGAGTTCACGGAGGTTACACAGAGACTTGTGAGGTATGCAACTCCATTTAGACTCATACACATCCAGATATTGTACAACGGGGCATAGAGGAAACGATGTTAGGTTTTGACATCTCCCTATATTCAATCTATGAAGACGAGGGAAATATAAACAAGATACATTCTCATCATCATTCTCAGACCCAGACCCAGACTCAGTGTTGCCTGCTGACCCTGACCCAGACCCAGAGCTGCTGCACTCATCTCTCCTCCTCCACCACCACCACCCCTTCAACTCTCCCATATTATCTACTTGAAGCACCTCAAGAGACGGGAAGAATACGGACTCTCTCTCTCTTTCTGTATCTGTGTCTGTGTCCACCATTCTATCACTCTTCCTCTCCATGTACTCCACCTTTTCTATATTCTCAAGCCAAAGATATTTGAGATGCCGCAGTTGACTAAATTTTGGAAGATGTTCCACCCTTGGTAAATCAATCATCCTTATTCTCACTAACAATTTTAGAGACGTTGTCATACTATTTGCCCAACTCGGCAATCTCTCACCTCTGTTTCCACACATTTCAATCATTCTAAGTTTAGAGTGCGGCTGAAGTCCTTCCCACATTGCTTCTTCAACAACATGATCAGCTCCAATCGCATCAGCTGCCACAATTATGCCTACGCTCTTCAGTTGTGGCTTGTCCAACAGATATCCGCCAACTTCCATATTATAATTTGTTGCCTCCTCTGCACTCATTTTGTCCACTCTAACAACCAGTTCACCTCTCAGGTTTACAAGACCTTTCAAGTCTTTGAGCTCACCACTCTCAACTTGCTTCTCTTTTGTCTCACCCACTACAAACTGACTCAATGTGTGAAGACCACTCATCTTACTCATCCCTCCAGGCATATGACTCAATTTGTAACAACCACTAATATCCAAGTGCCTAAGATTGACTAGTTTGCACAGCTTCAGCGGCAAAGCCTTCAGATCACCACACCTGAATAAAATCAGCGTTTCCAAATTATACAACTTGGTGATTGATTTTGGGAGCATCTCTATGTTGTTGCCAGAGAGATCAAGATACCTTAAATGTACTAGTTTATCAATTTTACTAGGTAAAGTTTTAAGCCTAAAACCACTCAAGTCCAATACCCTTAAATACATACAATTCGAAAGAATTACGTGCACGGATGATGGAGGACTTGAAGGAAATATCTGGAGACATGTACGCATGTTTTTCATCTTGATAATATCAGTATTACTAGAGATGAATAAGTTGGACAAATTTCCAGTAATAGATAGATGACGTATTTTTCGATCAAATTGGCTTGTAGTTGTCGACAACGACCACATCAATCGGAACTCCTTCCCAGCTGCTTCTTGTGCAAGATCGTGCATTATATCATGTACCTTACATGACACAATCTGGCCAAATATGTCCTTTTTAATGTCTTGAAAGAAACATCTATTCAATAAAATTGAAAAGTGATCCTCTCCTGCATCTTCCATGCTCTGACCTTCATATTGACGTTCAATGCAACCATTTGCCGACCACAACCGGATGAGAACGTCCTTCCTCATTGCAAAATCCTTAGGAAAAAGTGCGCAATAACAGAAACAACTCTTCAACCATAAACTAAGATGCTGGTAACTGAACCTTAAGATTTCCAATGTCTCATCCAAGCCCTTGTTCACTTTCGGCAATTCATCATTGTTTTTAAATGACATCCACCAACTTCTATCCTGACCGTATAACAAAGTTCCAATCACTCGTATAGAGAGAGGAACACTAGCGCATTTCTTAACAATTATTTTTCCAACCTCAACTAGGTCATTGTCAGTTGCTTCTTGCCCCTGCTCAAATGCCATTCTTTTAAACAAAGACCAAGAATCCTCTTCAGATAGACCTTCCAACTCATGGACATGATAATTTTTTCCTATCGATGTTGCCACTATTTTTGAGCGGCTAGTCACCAACACTCTACTTCCCCTTCCACCTCTATTCAAAAAATCTTTCAAGTCAACCCATTTATTACGATCCTCTTCCCATACATCATCAAGAACAAGCAAGTACTTCTTTCCTTTAATGTGTTGTAGGACTTTGTTTTGCAGCCTATCCATTACAAGGTCACCACAATCTTCACTGGTAACCAACTTCAACATCTTAGTGAGGATCTCTTTCATACCAAATTCGTCCGAAACACAAACCCATAACCTCAATTCAAATGTGTTTTTGATCCTGTCATCATTATATACAAGTTGGGCAAGAGCAGTTTTGCCCAGCCCTCCTATCCCTACAATAGTCACAAAGCTGGCAGCATCGGCCTCTTGGAAATTATCTAAATCCCCCAACAAATGACCCACAATAATAGTCTCCTTGTCATCCTCTCTCCCAATAATGCTGTCTTCACGTACAAAAGACCCTGTTTCCACCATAGATCTCCTCTTACTAGGTCCATAGTTGACATTAAAGCCAAACTTACTATGATCACTGGCAATGGCATCCAACTTTTTGGTGATCTTCTTAATGTCAAAGGACATATTAAAAGCAACGATTAACTGGTTGGAGCGGGAGAAGAAACGTCGTACCTTTGCAACGATAATCTTATTCTCACCAACATCATCTGTTTGCTTTTGCTGGTGAATGATGGTATTGAACTCATCCACCAGATCATCAACATCATACACAGCATCTTTGAGCTTCTCAACCCAGTCTTGGGCTTCATGGGAGAGATCTTCACAATCCTGCTTGGCATCCGCATCAAGGAGCACGGCCTTGATGGTGGAGACCGTGCCTTTGAGCTTCTCAAGATCTGATTTATAGCCAAATATGGAGCAAATCTCAGCCACTTGAGGGATTTGCAGTGCAGCAAAGAGTGTCTGAGCAACACTGAGCACCAATCCAGTAGCAACCGCCATTGTTTTGGGTCTTACAAGGGGATGCAAAAGAGATGAGGATGCTAATATATTGAGATAGTATTTGTACTTGTAGTGGTTGATTTCAAATGTAGTTGTATAGTAGTACTAGNCTCCATTCAATAGCCATTTTTCATTGGGAGAAAACAAGATCTAAGAAACTAGTGAGAAAACTCCACCAACACGTCCAGGACCACCACTACCATTGAAATTTCAAAGGGTAGTTTGTTTATTCCCTATAGGCTCTGTTAAATGTTTCTAGTAGACAGCAAGAATCTTTCGAGTTTCGAGAATGAGTAATGGCATTATATTACTAGCCTAGCCAATTGTCTTTAATTGATACTATGACCTAGAAATCTTAGAATTCATTTCTGGAATCCAGCAATTCAAGTTCAGTTCCCATTCTAGGGGTTGGCCTGGGTAGTTGTGATTGGGGTAGGGGGTTGCAAGTGCCAACGGATAGAAAAGTTTGGGGGTGGGGGTATTTTGGTCTTCTACATTTTATTTTATTGGGTGAAATTTATTATTCCCTCCGTTCGCTAGTAATAATAACCATTTTGTAAAGTGAACAGTTCTCTTTTAAATGGTCATTTTGTATCTCTCAATGCAAAAAATAAATAAGTAAACTTCCCATCTGTCGTTAACTTGCATATTGGGTTTTTCTCAATTGTGCCCTTATGTTTTCAAAACATTTCAAAAATACTTGTTAAAATAAAATTCATCGTATATAACTATCAGTTGATGGTGCCCATCTAACCTCATAATTTAAGGTTAAGTTTCGTTAAGTGATGGCATGAGCCACCCCCTTTCACCAGACCCCTTCACTACCCTTGCCCTGCCCAACCTCCCACCTTCTGCCATCTCCTAGTCCCCTCCCTTCCCCTTGCATTTCATGTTTTCACTACTAAATCCATGACAATCCATGACAGAAATGCCTCATCTTTAACCTTATAATTTTGTATTTTGGCATAGGGTCTCCAATTTGAAAATGCCTCATCATTAACATATTTTCACTACTAAATCCATGACAATCCAATTTTTTAAGAAAATGACTTTTCATTCTTTTTATGAACTCTTTTGATATATGAGTTTTATGTCTTGAAGTTGTCTTTTTTTTTTTTTTTTTAATACGCACAAGGCCCTGATTTTATTTAGGCGCAGGGCCCTTAAATTTTTTTTGGAAACTTTGGGATGGCCCTGAGCTTTCCATAGCCATTTATCAGTACAAGGTCTTCCTGCAATTAAAGAAAAAGAAAAAAAATTGACCTGGGAATTGCATGGAAAATGTTAAAAATTGACCTTAAAGCATGTTTAATACTAGTACTATCTAATCCTGCAAAATTGTGTCAGAGAAATGCCAAAAAATGAAGACAAAATGAGGATATAAAGAATTGTACTAGTACTACATAACTTAAGCTAAATAAGTTTTGTTGACTTTAGGAAGTTGCTGTAAACAGGAAATATAATATGATGAACATGTACAGGACACTAACAACTGTTTAGAGTCTAGACAAGGTCAACACGTATTGATGATGAAGCAACAAATTAAGGTGCATTATGAATCTATGAGACTGAAGATATAAATTTCCCTATCATTTTATTTTCTGATAATTAGTGTCTATTTAGCAAATTTTCTCATGGAAAAAGAGTGCAAGGTATTGCCGGAAGATTGCTGGGAACTGATAACAAGTCGACTTGATGATCATGGTCAATGGGAATCATTGTCCTTGGTCTCCAAGAAACTCATCTCCATCACCAATAGGCTGCGAGTGAGCTTGAAAGTCATCAACCCCTCGATCATGTCTTGTCGAGCATCTTCAGAGATTCCGACATGTCAGAAAGATCGACCTCAGCAGCTTTGAAGGGCCGCTTGATGAAGCTCTTCTTGAAATTGCTCGATCTGGGCTCAATGCAGAAGAGCTGAATATTTCAAATAAATCGGATCCTTGTATAGAGTTGCCCAAAGATTTAGGACCCAAAATGAAGAACATCAAAATTCTTAGCTGTTCTGATTCCCAGTTGACAGATGGTGACCTGGTACTATTGGCAGAATCATTTCCATTGTTAGAGGAGTTGGATATAAGTACACAAGACAACATCACCGATGAAGGAATATCTGCAATGTCAATGAAGCTCAAGTGCTTGCGAATAATCAACCTTAAAGGTAACACCAAAATAACTGATCAGTCTCTCATTTCTCTGTCGTCTAACTGTGAATCTCTGATGGAGGTTGTGCTCTACGATACCAAAGTGAGTCAAGTTGGCATCTCTTTTCTTATGGAAAATAGTCATAGTTACAACTCTCTTATCTGTTGAGAAGCGTGACCCGAAACAAGCAAATAGGTAAAGTGGGCTCGCAGGACCCGTCACCCGCCCGGGTGGCAGGTAGGTTAATTCCTGCCCGGGCGGGT
>BSSO01002916.1:0-17868 GCA_030267885.1 Mesembryanthemum crystallinum
CATAACTCCATCATCACCAACCTCGAAGTCTTCGGACCTTCCATCGTCCTTATGGGCTCGGACTCGATCTAGTTTCAAGTCTCCATGCTGTTGGGCCTTAATCTCATCAATCAAAGTGGGTCGGACACTCATATGACTCAAGACACCCGAACTTCACCTCTTGGTACTACCTCCAAATTCAACCTCACGAAATCCTGTAACAACTGATCGGGAATGACAAAAGCAGCATTGATTGAGTGTCAAGTTTTTCTACTTAAGGCATCCGCTACCACAATGGCTTTCCCCTAGTGGTACTGAATATCGAGGTCATAATCCTTCAGCAGCTCCAACCATCTCCGCTACCTCATGTTGAGCTCTTTCTGTGTGAAAATGTACTTGAGGCTCCTATGGTATGTGAACACCTTACAAGACGCCCCGTACAAGTAGTGCCTCCAAATTTTGAGGGCGAAGACAATAGCTGCGAGCTCAAGATCATGAGTGGGGTAGTTCTCCTCATATGGTTTCAACTGACGCGATGCATAGGCCACTACCTTGCCATGTTGCATCAATACACACCCTAGGCCATGCTTCGAGGCGTCACTGTACACCTCATCACCGTCGGTTCCAGATGGTAGAGTCAAGATCGGCGCTGTGGTAAGCCTCTCTTTGAGCTCCTGAAAGGCCTGTTCACACTTCTCTGTCCACTAGAACTTGGTGTTCTTTCGCATCAGGTTGGTCATGGGCTGGGTAATACGAGAGAAGTTCTCCACAAATCTCCTGTAATACCCTGCTAATCCCAAGAAACTCCGAACCTCTGTGACGGATGTTGGTGTTGGGCATTCTTTGACGGCTCGAACCTTCTCGGGGTCAACAGAAACACCATCCTTTGAGGCGATATGCCCAAGAAAAGCCACTTTCTCCAGCCAGAACTCGCACTTTGACAGTTTCGCATACAACTTATGTCTCCTCAAAATATCCAGGGTCTTACGAAGATGTACCTCATGCTCCTCCTTCATCTTTGAGTACACCAAGATATCATCAATGAACACGACGACAAACTGGTCCAGGTAAGGCTGAAAGGTACGGTTCATGAGATCCATGAACTTGGCTGGAGCATTTGTGAGTCCAAACGGCATCATCGTGAACTCATAGTGGCCGTATCAAGTCCGGAAGGCTGTCTTTTGGATGTCATGCTCTGCAATCCTCAACTGGTGGTACCCTGATCTTAGATCAATCTTGGAGAACACTGTAGCTCCCCGCAGCTGGTCAAAGAGATCCTCGATCCTGGGTAGTGGGTACCTGTTCTTGATTGTGATCTTGTTGAGTTCCCTGTAATCAATACACAATCGGAGGCTTCCATCTTTCTTCTGGACAAACAGGACTGGGGCTCCCCAAGGTGAGACACTCGGTCTTATGTACCCTTTCTCCAAAAGTTCCTCTAACTGGGTCTTTAGCTCCTTTATCTCGGCTGGGGCCATACGGTATGGGGCTTTGGAGATTGGGGCTGAGCCAGGGACAAGGTCAATGGTGAAATCTATTTTTCTCTGTGGAGGCATCCCAGGTATTTCATCGGGAAAGACATAAGGGTACTCAAAGGCTATGGGGATAGGGGCTAGCTTGTCATTCTCCATGATGGTGTCGACAATGTGGCATAGGTATATGGGATAACCCTTAGTCTGGTAGTCATTGGTTTTCTTTTTGGTTTTGGCTACCTTGAGTGCGGGTTTAATCACTACTCCCCTATAAGAAACTCTCCCACCCTTAGGGTTTCGAAAGGATATGGTCTGCTCATGACATTCAATTCGGGCCCTATGTTTGCTAAGCCAGTCCATACCTAGGATCACATCAAAGTCGGGTAGGTCAAACCCAATCAAATCCCCTGGTAAGTTTGACCCGGCTATGATGATTGGGAAGTTTTCATACAAGGCTTAGCAAGGTACGATGGTACCATTAGGGATGGTGGTGTTGGCTTTACATGTGGTGCTAGGTGCTAACCCTATTCTTTTTGCAAATTTCACAGAAAGAAAGGAATGGGAAGCTCCAGAATCAAACAATACATATGCAGGGTTAGAATGGACAAGAAAGGTACCCGCTACAACATTAGGGTTGGCCTTCGCATCCGCTCGGTTCATGACAAAAATCCTCCCTTGTGCTCCACGGTTGATAGCCTCGTGGTTGTTGGCATTGGTTGGCTGGTTGGCATTGCCCTGGTTAGTCGGCTGAGCTGCTTGGTTGTTGCGGTTGTTGTAGCCGCCGTGGTTGTTGTTGTAGCCGCCATTGTTGCCTCTGTAATTGTTGTTGCCATTTCCGTTGCCATTGCGGTAATTGCCTCCGCGGTTACCTCCAGCTTCGCTGCCGTTTCTGTTCTGCCCCTTGAACCAGCACTTGGAGGCCTTGTGGCCAAGTCTGCCACACTCGAAGCAAGTCACCAACTCCCCGGCACAGTTTCTTCCTGGATGGACTCTGTTACACCTCTTGCATGGCTGGTTGCGACGACGATTGCTCTGCTGGCCTCTGTTGCCGCCATTGTTGTTCATCGGCCCATTGCCTCCTCGAAAATTGTTCCCTTGGTAGTTGCCTGGTCGGGGCTTTTTGTCAGCATGCCCACTCCCAGACCCACCATTGTCATCTCTCCTCTTGCTCTTTCCCAACACACTATCACGCCGGTTTTGAATCATCTCCATATTGATTGCCTTGTCATAGGCCTGTTGGAAGGTTGACGATGACTTAACCATGAGCTCCTGAATACGCCACCTGAGCCCATCTTCAAACATATCCACCTTGTCCTGCTCGGTTTGGACTAAGGTAGGAGCGAATACAGAGAGCTCGTTGAACTTGGCGGCGTATTCAGCCACCGACATATTGCCCTGCTTCAACTCCTGGAACTCCATCTGTTTCTGGCGGCGCTGGGACCTGGGGTAGAATCGTGCTCTTAGAGCCTCCTGGAACTGAGCTCAGCGATGGGCTTCCTGAGTAAGGAAGGCTGCTTTCACAGTAGCCCACCAAATGTTGGCTTCCCCACGTAGATAATAGGCGGCCACCTTGACTTGCGAGTCTGCGGGGCAACCAGTAGCATCAAATAGTTTGTCGAATTCAGTGACCCAGTTCTCCAGCAGGGTCGGGTTGGAGTCGCCTTCGTAGGTTGGTGGTTTAAGGGCAGCAAATTCTTTGAACATTTTAGTCTTTGCACCCTCATTGTGTTGCTCTTGTGTGCGGGCCTGGCCAAGAGCTAACACCAAATCTTCTAGTCGGTGACATAAGACATGCAATGTTAGGGAAGACGGACTTTAAGGCATGGTGTGACATAAGACATGCAATGTTGGGGAGACGGACTCCAAGTGATAGACGACTTTTGATTTTTGAAGAAATTTCATGCCAAGTGTCTCTCGAAAAGCCAAGACTGTCATGGGGAGTGATGGTGCCGTGGAGGCGAAGAAGGAGCCCTCACTTTGGAGTGGGGTGACCACTACTTGTAATGTCATCAAGTGTAGACGACCTTGAGTCGAAGGATGACATTGACTCATGGTTAAGGGGAGTGGAAAGCCCCCGGTTTAGAATGGATTCGTGAAGTACCTCGTTGTATGCACGACGGCGGAGGAGGTTTCGACGGACTCATTGATCTAGAGATGGAATCTTTTAAAGGCGAAACCCCCACTTTGGAGTGGGGTAAACAAGCTTAGTGTGCCTTGTGCTAAAGGACTCGGGGTCCGTGAATGTTGGTGAACCATGATAAAAGGGGTGAAAGCCCCCAGTTTTGGATTGGAATCCCGGAGCATGTACTTGGTAGATACCAAAGAATGCTTAGTGACTCGAGAGATGATGGCTACGGGAGCCCGAGAATTGAGTGATAAGACTGATCCGAGGTAGAGAGTCTCGGGTAGAAGTTTGGTGTTGTCAAGGGAATTGGGTTAAGTGCTAGAAAAAGAAATCAACAGGTGCTTTGTGGGAGAACATAAAGGGTTTGCGAGTTCGAATCCAAGTCCTTGGGTACAAGGAGGGGTAAATCACGGAGATGTCAAGCCCTTAAAATTTTGAGTTTCCCTTAGTTGATGATCATGTAGGACGTTTACAAGACTTGTGTAATTGAGTGATTGTTATGGCCGGGCCTCATGGAGGTTACCTACGTATCCAATGTGGAATCAGGTCGACGTAGTTCGTGGACTTGTGTTTGTTTGTGCCCTAAATTTTACCTGGATCATTGTCTTGTGTGATCGTCCAGCGGGCTTGCCAATTTTGCCTAAGCCATTTGGAGTGAATGGACTTAGCCGGCGCTTGATTGCCTAACTTTTGGTTAGGTCGCCCTAGTCGGTTTTCGACCTAGCGGGCTATTCTTTTTGTAAGGTGGACACACCTTTTGATCATACCTCTATGAGGGCTTTGTGGTTGTAATGTTAGGCTAAGGTGCGCTTGCCAAAGAAAGGGATAGTAGGGCTCAAAATTCCCCTGAAAAGGACTTGGAATCGACAATAGAAAGAAAGTGAGAGGACTCTCTAACATGGACTAGACTCAAAGACTCTAAGCTCGAGGCTCACGGAGGAGAGATGATGCCATCGTCGATTATGTCTTGGATCTTGTGCCTTAGGTGCATGCATTCTTCGGTGTAGTGGTCGTTCCCTTAGTAGTAGCGGCAATATGCATCGGGGTTCCAATTCTTCCCTCTCTTGACCAGGTTCGAAGTGGGACCAATTTCCATGACGAGGCCTTTTTCACTGGAGGGGCCTTGTTGCGATGTAGTTCACTGGAGGGGTAGAAGGACTTTCATCGTCCGAACTATCGTCGGATTCATGCCCCTCGTCTTCTTAGGTGAAGAAGTCAGATGTGATGGTGGGGTGCGTATGAGTCAAGTGGTCATATTCAATGAGCATGCTTACGTCATTGAGTTGTGAGTAGGTGCTTATGGCTTGGTACTTCTGTAACACCCCACCCCGACCCCCCACATGAGTCAGCTGGTACTACCAAGATCCGCTTTCCTGGTTGAGGACTTACCCCACAGACCAACACAAGTCTTTCCAGAATGCTTTGTCCTCACTCGCATGCTCCTGAGAAACTTCCTAGGAGGTCACCCATCCTAAATACTATTCCAAGCCAAGCACGCTTAGCTGTGGAGTTTCTAATGAATGAGCTCCCTGAAAAGAAGATGCATCTTGGTGGTATGAGTAGTACCCATCAATCCATTTAAGCTAAATCCTCAACCATCAAATTCTTGGGGTATTACAACTTCAAAGGCTCATAGTATCTCGGTTGGAGGTTTTTTTGATAAGTAGCCTTACTTGCTCTTTTTCGGAGGGACGGTTGATCATCTCGGCTACCTTAGTCCTCCATCTTTTGACAAAGTTGGTGAAGGTTTCATTGTCTTCTTGCCTTGTGATTTCAAGCTCTCTTAGGGTCATTGGAGGGATGACATTGTCATAGTAGCGAGAGATGAACAAAGTAGTGAGGCCTTCTCACTTTTGGATCTTATCTGGATCCAGATTGAAGAACCAATTTCGAACGAGTGTATCCAAAGTTTGGGAAAGATGTGTACATAGAGGGATTTGTCGACGCCCCTTAGGCTTCGAGCCGTAGTGGATGCCCTTAGATGATCTTGAGGGTCGTCGGTGCCTTTGAAGATACCTCTTGTATGGAGAACCTTTTCAGGAGTATACCCTTGATGTTGGGGGTCACTCCTTCGGTGTTGACTAGGAAGTCACCGAAGATTTGTGTCTTGCTCATGACCTTTTCGATGTGGGCTAGCTTAGCCTTGAGGGTTTTGACCTCTTTATTTTCGGGAGGTGGGGTGCCTCGGTCTTGGTTGCCTTTTGCCTCTAATGCGTTGAGGCGAAGGCTCAAGTCTTGGAGTTATTCGATGATTTGTTCGAGCATTGTGTTGGTCGACCTGGTACTAGTTTTCCTTGTGAGCTCTTGACTTAGGAAGCACGCAAAGGCAAAGAAAATGATTTTGATGAGAAAAATGTCGTACTAACTCTTGGAGTCCCTCGGAGGGTGAGTGTATGCCATGTAAGAATGTGATGAAGAGACTCATGACCTTTGACTTTTCTATAATGTACATGCATGATGTTGATGTGCTAGGATGGATGTAATGAGGGTGTTTATGTACATGTCCTATGCAACTATATGATGTGATGAGTTAAGATGCCTAAGATGGGTGATGACTGCAACATGTAGACTCTAGGAAGACCTAGGTATGTCTAATGGCTCTAGAATGGTATGTGTGTGATGATGAGTGAGATGCAATTGTGTAAAGTCCTAGATGTCCTAGCATGGAGCTTCTAAGATGAGATGTAATGTGATGCAATTTTTTATTTTTTTATTATTTTTTTTTTTTTTTTGTTTTGTTTTTAGAGAAAGGTGGGAGGAGAGTCTAAAATTGCCCCTCAATAAAGTGGTCTAGTAAGGAGATTTGTGTAGGCAAGTAACGTATTTATGTTAATCTTGTATTTTGGCGTGGCGGGGTGGGCACCGCTAGATCGGCCACACGCCCGGTTTGGCGGTGGTTGTCCCTTTGGCTCGGCCCGACCGCCCGGCTTAAAAATTCGCGTCGGTTGATAGGGGTTCCCACCGGTTTGGCATAGGTTAGACCGGCCTGGAGGCCTCAATGCCGGTTTGGCGGCCTTGCCCCCGGTCTAGCAGGGAGCGTGGTCAACGGTACGGCGCGCTAGTGTTTGGCTGAAAACTGAAAGTCAAAGCATACTTATTTTTTCTAATATGGTATATACCCATAGATTTGGGTCCATTTGCTCTTTTTGCAGGTTTTCGGGCTAATATTTGACCCGTTTTCCACTCCATGCTTGGTTTTGGGCTAGAAAATTTCAAATGGCCATAACTTTTGATCTGGGACTCCGACTTAAGATCCGTTTGAAGTTATGAAAAGCTTAGAGCAAGGGATACAGGATGGGGGGAAAATTTATGAGATAAGAGGCAAGGTAGACATCTTGCCTTTGGTGTTCATCATTTCTAAGCCGACTATCGTTATCGTTTTCCGGTGGGGCGAGGACTTTAGAGACACCGAGTGGGATGTGTACATACTTACAAAAATTAAAAGATACTTTTAAGTTTAATCAAAAGCATTCATGTTTTTTGATAGTGAAAGAAACGTTTGTCATCTGTTTATTTGGTGATATTAACTTTGATTTGATTTAACTTGTATGAAACTTCTATCATAGACTTTAAATTCACGACCTGGCAACCTGCATGGCTGAAACAACATGACATGGAAAAGGAGATTCATACCATTTGGAAGTACATGCTGAAAAGAAAAAACATATGCTCTCACTGGCATTCTATCAAACAGTTGGCGTGCAACCCCTTTTTTAGTTCAAAATTCAACAAATTAGGATACTCCATGGCCCTAAAGACATAAGCAAGTGACAAGTATACTCAAAATTAGCTGCTACACTTTAATTTTTGCCGTAAAATCACCCAACAATTCAAGGAAGGGAATCATATCCCTACAGAGTTACAAACATATAACGCAAATTTCATTCAAAAAAAAAAAAAAAAACAAATTAAACAACTAATCAGAATTAATGAGGATATTAAAACCAACTTCATTGTAATAGAAAATACAATGCAAATGACAATTGAAATATATAAAGCTTGAGGATACCTTGCTGATAAACTCGCTCCCCTAAATTTTGCCACTCGTAGCCCACTGTTGCTACATAGACCAGTGCTCAATCATCTGAACGTCTGAAGATGGTGCGAATTGAGGATAGACGGGCTAAGAGAGAGCGCGCTGGGTATGTGAGAACTCCATAACTGTTTGCAGTCGTGAGAAGGAGAGAGGGGGAAGGGAAGACATAGGTCGTGGGAGAAGGGAGGGAGAAACATGTTTTTTTTACTTTTTTCTGATTTTGCGTGGGGAGAAACAGTTATGGTTGGGCCAAGTTACTAATATATCCTCATGGCTTAATATGTTTAAGGGTAAAAGAAAGGATATATTTGTCAAACAAAATTAGACAACCAAAGATGGTCTTTGACTTTATATATTACATAATGTCAAGTTACTAAGGTGATTTGTGCTAGACTAAAGAAGATACTGCCAGAGATTATATCAGCAAACCAAGGAGCTTTTGTTGAAGGCATGTTGATTGGTCAGAACATTATGAGATGTCAAGACATGGTAAAGCATTACAACAGGAGATCCTCCCCTCCCAGCTGCATGATGAAAGTTGACCTCAAAAAGGCCTATGACTTAGTATCATGGAAATTTGTTGAAGACATGCTCAGAGGTTTAGCTTTTCCTGATAAATTGATTAAGTGGGTGATGACTTGCATTTCTACTCCAAAGTATTCTGTAGTCATCAATGGGGGCTTAAATGGCTACTTTAATGGCAAAAGAGGGCTTAGGCAAGGGGATCCTTTCTCCCCTTTGCTTTTGTAATATGCATGGAGTACCTATCAAGGGTACTTAGCTATGCTAGTGATATGAAACGCTTCAAACATCACCCCAGATGTGGAACCCTCAAGCTTTCACACTTGTGTTTCACTGACGACATACTCATTTTCTGTAGAGGTGCCAACTTCTGTAACTTTACTCTTGAGAGGATTGCAACCATTTTCAAAAACCTCTGGGTTGGAAGTAAAAATTGTAGAAATCTGAAGTATATATGGGCAATGTAAAAGAAGACCTTGCTGCTACCAGTGCTGGAATTACTGGGTTCCAGGTGGGAAAAAGCTGCCATTCGGGTATCTTGGGATACCAATAGACACTGGTAAGCTCTATAGGACTGATTGTGATACTATAGTTGTGAAAATTGTCCTTAGAATAAGAACATGAAGCTCCGATCAAGAAATGTGTCTAATGCTGGAAGGGTGGTGTTGGTGAACTTTGTGCTAATGAGCATTCATACTTACTAGGCCACAATTACCATATTACCTAAATATGTGCTGAATAGAGTTACAGCTCTATGTAGGAATTACCTGTGGGATGGCAAGGTAGATGCAACTAGAGGCCCCTCGTGGCTTGGGAAACTCTTTGCAAGCCTAAATGTGCTGGAGGTCTTGGTATGAGAAATGTATACCTGCGGAACACAGATGCCATCGGGAAATACATATGGAATGTAACAAATAAGCAAGACATAATATGGGCAAAGTGTGTGAACACAGTTTATATAAAGGGCAAAGAGTGGTGGAGTTATAAACCTCAAGCCAATTCAAGCTGGTACTGGATCAAGATTTTTGCAATGAAAGATAAATTAGCAGTTGGTTTTGTCCAAGGAAAATGGCAGGGGCAAACATCAGGGATATATACTATCTCTAAGGTTGAGCAATGTAAAGATACAATGGACCAGCAGATGAGTCTAGAGCAAGGGGTGTGTTCCAAAACACTCTTTCATTAGTTGGATGGTGATCCAGAAAAGATTGCAAGTAAAGGAAATGTTGTACAGGTTCAACTTCAGCCCAGATGACCTATGTTTACTTTGGGGCATGGTAACTGAAAGTCGTGAGCACTTGTTCTTCAAGTGCACCTATTGCTCCAGATGCCTCTCACAGTTGCTTGAATGGCTACTATTAAAGACAACAACTGATGATATATTCATGATTACGGAGATGGGTTGACAGAAGGCATAAAGGGCACAAATTTCAGAAGTCTGTAATCTTCTCAACTCTGGTAGCTGTAATCTACTCCGTTTGGAGAAGCAGAAATGAAGCAAGACATATCCAGGCAGTCCCACAGCCTAATGGGGTGATTCACAGGTATTAGTAAGATTGCAGCTGTGGCTAAAGGAGTTTTCTGGTTCTCCATAAATCATTGAGAGCAAAAATCTTGTGTTAGATGGGGGATTTTACTCATTTGATAAGAAACCTTTCATTGTGAAATCTTGGAAACCAGACATGGATATTCGTGAGGAGGAAGTTAAAACAGTTCCTATTTGGATTCAATTTCATGGATTGAATCTAAAATATTGGGGAGGAAGGCTTTGAACAAAATTAAAAGGATTGTTGGTAAACCTATTTGTAGTGATAATGCTACTACACAAAAGGATATGTTGAGTTAAGCTAGACTCTTAGTAGAAGTTGAAATTGGTCAAAACACTACTATGGATTTTAGCTTTCATAGCACAACTTTTATAGCGGTTTAGTCCCAACAGCTATGAAAGATAATTTTATCTTGAAAAATTATATAAGATATTTTCTTTCATAGCGGTTCCATTTTTAACCGCTATAAAACATAATTAGTCATTTTTTTTTATAGTGGCTCTAATTGACCGCGAAACAGGTTTATTTTTTATTTTTTTAGTTAAAACATATCTTTTATATCAGCCTCGTCTATGCAACGCTATGAAATATAATGAGAGTTTAGAACGAAATATTACTCCAACTCTAACTTACTGTTTTCCTCTAGCACTTAAAGAAAAAAGAAATTGAAAGAACAAAACCCATCTCGCCAAACCCTTCACCATTTCAACTGCTCGTGCGGTCACCTTCGTCCATTCCCTTCGCCTTCCATCTGCAATTGCATTCTACTCTCTCACCCATCGCCGTCTACCAAAACCTGGTAGCAGTTAGCCACGGCAGCCGGCCACTAACCTCCGGCTTAATCTACGTTGTCCAACCTAACGTTGGTTTGTCTCTCTCCTCTCTCTCTTCTTTTTTTTTTTTTTCAATAACCAAAATACACAAGCAAAAGCATACAACCTAAAGGCAGTTAAACCATAGAGGCTACCTACTAGGTGGGGTTCCTCCTCAGTTTTAACCCCTAACAATTTCTAAACAGACATAATCATCTCTACATAGTCTTGCTTTTCTAGACATCTTCCTTTTAACACAAGTATTAAATCAAGTTATTACAACCCATTTAACTTGTTAAAACATATTAGCAGTATTAGGCAAGGAATTAGTAAAAGGTGCACTATTCCCAACTCTCCAAAGGGTGTACACAAGAGCAGCAAGGGCTGCAGAAGCAATCAATTTTCCCACTCTGGGCATATGTGATTTGTCAATCTAATTATTGATAGTAGATATGCTTGATCCACCTGTAGATCAGTGAAGCCAGCTTTTAACCTTTTACAGTACTTGATTCAAGGTTGAGCATCTAAAAAGATATGATCATGCGACTCACGGTCTAAAGATTATAGACAATAAGAAGCATCTCCAAGTAACATTCCCATTTTCTGCAGTCTATCACGAGTGAGGAGCCTCTACATTGAGCTAATCCATAGAATAAAGCTATGTCGTGGAAGGTCTATACCCCCCCATAAGATGTTATCATGTTTGCATTTTGCTAGAGGGCCAGTTAGGAAACCACACCCTGAGGCTGCTGTGTACAAACCTAAAGGAGTGTGTTTCCATGAATTTTGTGGAGTGTAACTATTCTGCATCTCGTCTCTCTTGTTGTCATTAGTTGTTCTCATTACATCTATTCTATAATACATCCTTGAGTTCAATTAATAGGGGTTTTGAATTGTTGTTTGGGTTTGTAGAATTGTAGTCCATAACTTAGGGTTTTTGATTTTAAATGGAAAATCACAAGTAGTACCAAAATTGTCGAAAATTTACTAAAATTGTGTGATGTTAAACCACCAAGATTGGATAGATTCATAACTTTTGATTTTTAATGATTTATTGACAAAGGGAATGGATGAACTATTATAAGGGAATAAATTAGACACGGAGGGGAGTATCTACAAAAATCCTCATAAAATTTAGAACACTCTAAATATTTTTGTTGGATTTATGAAAGTCAGTCTGAGAGATGGATGGATGGACAAACTTGACTAAACATAACCCGGTTTTGGAAAAATCATACTCCCTCCATCTGAAGAAGTTCTTTACGTTGGACTTTTCACGGTCTCCAATGCAACACTATGATCATGTATAATTGTAAATTTATGTAAATAAAATTATAAAATGCCGATATTATGAAAATATGTAGTTAATATAAAGTACTTTTACTATGTAAATCATTATATATATTCACTAATTAATGGTCAAATTTTTTTATCTTTGACCTCAAAATGTCAAACGTAAGGAACTTCTTGAGACGGAGGGAGTAATTAATTAAAAAAAAAATAGGTATGGAGGCCTATAAGGACTTTTTGGAAAATTTGGAGTGTCTAATTTGAATATCCTTAGGTCTCATAACCCAGAACTTACAGGCAAAGTTTACGTGTAAGATCTAAGGTCCCTAGACATGGATTTTGGACAAGTTTATGCACCTCTTCTTCTTTTGCTCGCTGGGGATGACTCCGGGTTTGGAAGTGAGCACACGAGGTATTTATGGAAAGGTAAGACCATAAAATTTCCAATGCCACCGACCTTTCATTTTGAGGACTCCCGAGTAAAAATTTATGGCTCGTTTAGGTTGAAACTTGTTTCTGACCTTAACCAAACAAAGTTCTTAACCTCCTCCAATTTTATTTATTTATTTATTATTATTATTATTTTGAAAATGGTAAGTATATTACATTCACCAAAGGGATGTCAATGTGACACCCCCATAGGGGTAATAACAGAGTAAGTGTTTCAAGTACAAACTGATGTGCCTACATCTGCGTANAGTATCTATAAAACCGCACATATACATGAAACATAGCAAGTCTAACAAGACACTTTTGTTGTGTTTAGTTTAAGAAAAGTTTTTCATTTTTCCATTTTCATTTTTCCAAAAATTTTCCAAATTTTCTATCTCTTAAAAAACCATTAAAATTTTGAAAAACATGATCAAAACTATGCACTTTTCCAAATAAGAAAATTGGAAAATATGTTCAAATATACCATCTTTAGAATTAGTTTTCTATGGGAAAAACACCATATATGCTCAAATAAACCGAATTTCAATCAACATACTGTTCAATAAAATTACTTTCTATTTGTTTTAAGTAATTGTTTTATTTTCACTTTATTTACTTTCTTTCCCCTGTCTTCTTTCTTTTTTCTTCTTTTCCACCTTCCACATCCCTTTCTCTTTACCTTTGCAATGAAAAACCTTTTCCCTTGTCAATCTAAGCATCTGCTAGTCTTCAAACTAGGTGACCAAATCTTCAATGAATTTCAGGGCTTTCATTTAGATGTTAATGTCACGAGTCACAAATCTCCTTTCTGATTCCTTTTCTTCAGATCCAGCCCATTTGAATTCCTTGCCTCACCGTCAATAATCATCGCTCCAACTCCTTTGTCTACTCATGATGCCCATCGGAGAAGCCTTCCCCACACCCTCGACACCACCTTAGTCCTCACCACCACCTAATTCTCCGCCATCTTCACCGGAACCAACCAGCCTTACCCAGTGCCCACCCCTATTTTTCGTAGGAGAAGGTGAAATAGGAGGGGAAGAAGGAGGAAGGGGAGGAACATTGTATGCCCAGACTGCTATAGAGAGAAGCATGAACAAGGATTGCGAATTGGCCATGTGCGAATCAGAGAGGGACATGTTCTTTTTTTTTTTTTAATGAATCTTTAATTGGAAGGCAGGAAAACCATGTTTTTCAAATGGGAAAACCGGGTACTTTTTAGTGAAGGAAATTGTAGAAAACTATCCCGGGTAGTTTTCCAAAGTGTAGTTATATTTTGGAAAACATGGTTTTCCATTTTTCTCTATTTTCTAATTGGTAAACTGTCATTTTGAACATGTTTTCTGGATTTTGTGTTTTCTTGGAAAAAATTTCTACAAAAGTGGCCAGTTTTCTTGAACTGAACACACCCTTAGGTGGTCGTTCTCTTCCAACGAAGCACCTACGGTGTCTCTCTTGCCAAATGAAGTACACATCACCTCCAAGTGCAGCTTTAAGCATCAAGTGCAAAGGCTTCTTCCCCATAGCATATTTCAAAATCCATCTGATCTCTCCTTGTAGTGAGTGAGGTCGCCTACTAATCCCAAGCCATAACAAAATTCGTAACCGAACTTCAATAGAGAAAGCACACCCAAAGAAGAGGTGTTGGACACTTTCAGCATCATTTTTACAGAGGAAGCATATGTTTGTCGAAGGCATCCGCCTCTTGACTATGCTATAAATGGTAGCTAGGTTTTTACCTGTAGCCATCAGTAATATCACCTTATGCCTTGGTTGTGTCATATTGCGCCACACCACTTTATGCCCTCTAATAGTAGGTTTGATCTCTCTGCAGACATCATAAGCACAACTCAAATTGAATTTCTTGCCATTCCAGCATTTAAGCATGGCAGTAGCAGCTTGTACAGTTCCAGTTCTCTTCACTAGCTCATCTCTAACATTAAGGAGTCTTCTCTAGATCCATGAGTCCCCATCCTTTGCTCTAAGCTCAAATAGACTGGTATTGTTGAGGTAGTAGTATGTTATCCATTTCAGCCAGATGGATTTACTCCCGTCAATGATCTCAACCAACCACTTCACCTGAAGAGCTTGATTCCATGCCAGAACCTCCTTAATCCCCACTCCACCCTCTTTTTCTGGTTTGCACACATCACTCCATTTCATATAGGCCACGTATTTTCCTTATTTTTCCCAATAGAACTGCCTACATAGCCTCTCAAGCTGCTCAAGCACAGTTTTAGGAGTAGGAACACATAACTCCAATAGGATTCCATCCCAAATATGACCGAGTTATTTAATTGTGCCTTACCAGCATAACTCAAAAAACTATTTGCCCACCGATGCAATTTCTTTAAGACTTTGTCAATCAATCCTTGGCAACATGATGTAGTTAGTCTTTTGGTGCAGAAAGGAACCCCCAGGTAAGTGAAGGGAAAGTCTCCACTTGAAAAACCATTTTCCCTCATAATTTCTTCTTTAACTTTTTGTCTAATGCCACTAAAATATATGCAAGATTTTTGTAGGTTTTGTTGGAGGCCTGAAACTGAAGCAAATTTATCTAAACAATCACACAAGGCATTTACTGATGGAACATCACCTCTAGAAAATATGAGTAGGTCATTTGCAAACAACAAGTGAGTGAGGTTGCACTTGCAGCATCTGGTATGAAAACTAAACTGAGTAGAGAAGCTATCTTTCTAAAGCTTCGAGATAGAATTTCCATACAAAGTACAAACAAGCATGGAGACATATGGTCTCCCTGCCTGAGCCCTCTTCCACCCTTGAACAAAACCCACAGGAGAACCACCAAAGTTTATAGAAAAACTAGAAGTTTCAACGCAATTCATGATCCAATCAATGAACATAAGGAACTTCCATCTTACAGAATCATAAGCTTTCCTTATATCTACCTTTACCATGCACCTAGGAGAGATATCCTTTCTAACATAGTGCTTGACAAGTTCATGAGCCAAGAAAATATTACTGCAAATGTTTCTCCCCCCAATGAATGCATTTTGTTTATGGCCAATCAGAAAGCTCAGCACCCCCCTTAATCTATCAGTGATGATCTCTGTGATTATTTTATACAAAACATTACAACATGATCTTAGGCCTGAAGTCCATCACAGTTTCAGGATTCTGATTCTTAGAAATGAAAGAAATGAGAGTATAATTCAGTTGTTTGAGTAACTGATCTGAAGTAAAGAAATCAATCACAACATTGCAGATGCCATTACCAATTACAGACCATGTAGTTTTGAAGAGAAAAGAGGAATATCCATCTGGCCCGGGCGCTTTATCATCGGGAATAGACCACACAGCAGTTTTAACATCATCAGCAGTAATTGGTTGAGTGAGGGTAGCTCTCTGTTGGGGAGCAAGTATTGGACCTTACTGCAGCTCATCCACATTCAATGCTTGGACATCTCCAGTAGTCCCCAAAAGATGTTGGTCGAATTCGATGAATGCTTTTGCAATAAGATCCTCTTTTTCTTGAGTGGTGCCATGGCTATCTTTAATCTTCTTTATACTAACAATGGCTTGTTTCTCTCTAATCTTTACATAGTAGTACTTTATACTTTCATTTGCAAATTTTACATCCTCAATTTTTGCTCTCTGCATAAGGGCAATATGCTTTGCATCTCTTAGCTTCATGAATTTTGTAACCAGTTCCTTCTCCTTTTTGATCATGGCCTCATCTCTACTACCAGCGAACAACTCATTCTGTATTTTAGATAGCTCCTCATGCCAATCATTGATCCTCTTGTCAATCTGACTATATTTCTTTATATGAAGGCATTTCAGAGTATGCTTCAATAATTGCAACTTCTTAACAACATAGTACATAGGACAACCTTTGATGGTTTTTTTTACCAAATCTTCTGCACAGTGCTCAGGAACTCCTCATCATGTGCCCAACAATTCAGGAACTTGAAGTGCTTCTTTCTAGTGGAGCCATGAATAGCAACTTGGATCAAGCAGGGGGAATGATCAGAGAAACCAAGTGGGAGGAACTCGAAGTTATTAGTTCATATATACATTTATGTTTAAGCCAATTTTATCAACTTTCATATTAAGAAGTATAATGGTGGAGACATGAATAAATTAAAGAAATATTTACATCAATCTACTTAAACAAGCACTCTGCTCATTATCACAGTAAAGTGTTTTATCGTCTATGTCCCAATTAGAGATGAGCTTGCGTGGGCACAGAAGCTCCTTAGGCTTGTGGTTGGGAGAAAAGTTCGATTACTAAATAAGATCCTGGTATTTCCGACCAAAGTGACAATGAGATTTTTGATACCACAAAAAATGATTGTCAAAAATAAATAAATAAATAAATGATATTAAAGCGGTGTGGACAAGGTGTGACCTTGAGTAACCGTAGGCGCGTTGAGCATAGTAAGGTGGTGTGGACAAGGCGAGGCCTTGAATAACCGTAGGCGCATTGAGCGTACTAAGACGGTGTGGACAAGGCATGGCCTTGAATAACCATAGGTGCGGAAATTTAAAAAAAGTGGTAAATGACAAAAATGTAAAATGCGGAAATAAAGCGGTGTGGACGAGGCATGGCCATGAGTAACCATAAGCGCGTTGAGGGTATTTAAGCAATAATAACAATAATAGTAGTAGTAGTAATAGTAGTAATAATGATAATAATAGCAATATTAATAATAGTAGTAACAAGTAATAGAAATAGTAAGAGATTAGAAATTATACCCTCTTGGAACATTGCTTGATCTTGGACAGGTAGGAGCTATTTTTGAGATTTTTGGTATTTGGGTGTTTTGGTATAAATGAATGAACTCACTAACTATATACGAACTACTTAGCTAAATACCACTACTACCACTACTAATACCACTCCTTGAGCCCTTGGTTAACCAGTAAGTATTTACTTTGTTAGGATCAAATTATAGCCCAAGATAGTTGCTAACTTCTAACTCTAAAACACTTAGAAACTAGTGGGGGGAAGTAGTAACTCCCAATTAGAGAGTTTTTGGAGAGAGAGAGGGGTGTAATGTGGGGAAGAGGAATTGAGATATGAAAAGGGGATGGGGTGTATGTATGGGCAAATGAGAAGGTGGTTCATCGTAATGGGGTTGTACTTCCATCATCCGGATCATATTCGGCCTAGTTTTGTTCGGCCTCCTCTAGTAGGTACAGATCCTCTAGAATGTCATCAGAGCTTCACTTCTTGTCATCCAAGTCGAAGGAGTTTTCAACATAGAATGCAGAGAGATCGTCCGTGAGTTTCCCTTTATCCCGGTCAGGATGATATTCATATACAAATTATTAAACTAGTTCTCTCCAAGTGAGGTGAAGAGGAGCCACTAGATCCTAGTACCAAAGTAACGCTTGCCCTCTAGGTAGCGGGGGAACAAATGTGCCAATATTGCAGCAGACGGGTCCCATGGGATAAAGGCATTGCAATAGTTTTAAAGAAATTCAACTAGATTTCCAGACCCGTCGAATTTTTAAGAATGGGGTATCTCAACTTTGATGGCATGTCACACCCCAAACTCACTAATACTTCACATAAGAAAGAGCTACTAATGATTTCGGGGCGGACCGCCACACTCAACCCAAAAATCAGGTGCACAGGCTTATTTAGAGAGCATACACAATTACTAATGTAATCTAACTTGCCTAA
>BSSO01002917.1:0-17863 GCA_030267885.1 Mesembryanthemum crystallinum
TTGACACGTTAACATTTTAATGGAATTTTTGACGTCGTTAGTGAAATGACCCAAAATGAGACCATTTTTTAAATTTCAGGTACCCAAAACGAGAATATTGAAAAGATAGGTACCCAAATTGCAATTAGGCCTAACGTCGGGTACCCAAATTGAAATTTTTCCTAATTGTTTCGTTCTAGTTTCGTCACCAAGCTCGTCACTCCCGTGTCCACTGTAGATGGTGGGCCGTGCTGCTTTCTTTGCTGTTATTGTTTTTCTTCTCTCCTTTTTTTTGGGCAAGATTTGGTTGCTATTGTTGCTGCTTTATATTTTCATTTTCTTGGCTTACAAAATTAGTATCATTAGAAGTTTCTTAATACTCCTACTTTGATTGCCATGATTTGAATCCATGACCTCTTGGTCGTTGTAATGTAGTTCATGTGAAGGGACCAACTCAACCAAAAGTTTAAACTAATAATTGGAGGTCCAATCAAATAAGTATTTATTTTCTAATAATATAAAATCAATACAAGATGAAAGAAGAAAAATAAAATAAAATAAAAGCTCGAAAGTTTTACACAATGTGCCAAGAGTATATATACCAAATCAGTAAAGTTGTAAAAAGTGATTAGTATTTATTTAATTTAGTAAAAAAAACTTAGCAATTAAGAGTTGATGGTTTAAATAAAGTGGTCGTTTGGTTGACATTTAAAAATAAAAATACAACTTTCTAACAAGTTGAAAAACTTACATTAGTTTGGTTAACAAAAGTGTAAATTTTTAGAGACTTCCACGTCCTCCAAATTGGAGGATTTCACAGTTCCTGTCCATCAATTGAAGCTATTAGTTGCCGGGGGTTGGGTTATGCAGCTTATGCTTATGCATCAAACAACGGTAATATAATGTTGGATGAAAACAACAAATAACGAACAACTACCTTGAGCCGGGTTTAGACCGGACCAAGTACTCTGTTTCAAAACACCTCAACTACCCACCCAGAGGAGCTAAATTCCTCCAACCCCTTCAAAGCACCACCACCTAACCGTCATCAGAAGCCTGGTAGCTGAAGAGGTAAGAAGGAGAAAATCCGAAGTCCGATTTCTTCGAAAAACTTGTTAATTCATTGTTTGGTGTAACCTTCTTGTCAACTGTCAAAAACTCTGATTCTTGCAATGTCTAGCTTGTGGATTCAATTTCCTCATTACTGCCCTATGTTCATCTTCTTCCTCAACCCATTTGATTTCTTCTCATGGGAAAATTCAAACTTCCCCCCTTTTTCACCCCCAACAGGAGCCCATTATTCCAGCGCCTTGTTCATAGCTCCACTAACACAAGCTTTGATAATGGATTTGTCAATTCAATCTCTGCACTTCTTCGCCGTCTCAAGCCTACAAGTAATTTTCTTCAAACCCTTTATTGCTTATATGGTTAAGTACTGAATTCTTCCTTCTTTT
The DNA here is from genome assembly GCA_030267885.1 of Mesembryanthemum crystallinum. Lineage (NCBI taxonomy): Eukaryota > Viridiplantae > Streptophyta > Magnoliopsida > Caryophyllales > Aizoaceae > Mesembryanthemum > Mesembryanthemum crystallinum. The sequence goes on from BSSO01002917.1 coordinate 1,434, forward strand.
TGAATTCTCTGGGTCGATTGAAGAGGTGGGTAGTTGTGAATTTTGTGAAAATTTGCAGGTAGGAATAGGTGGGGGGTTCGGACCGAGGAAGAAGATAAGGTTTACTCTTGGTTATATGCATTGGCCCAAACGGATAAAAACTTGGCTTTTGAATATGTACGGTCAACCGAGCGAGGTGAGCGCGCTATGCTACATTTTGATTGTGGTTGATTGGTTCCAGTGCCCAGGATGTGTTTGATGAAATGTCTTAGCATATCAAAATGTTTTGATGGAATCGGATGAAAAACGATTATAGATAGTTAATGAGTTAATTTACAAGTATAGGGTGAATCAGCTGATTCTCAAACTTTCACATGCTTAGCAGTGCAGAAAAAGTGAGTTCATAAAAAAAAGATTAAAGTTTTATTCAGCTTCGGATATGTGTGGTTAAACTTTAAAAATGCCTGTTTAAGGAGCAGCTACTCAGTTGTCCTTCATCTTTTATTACTGGTCATAGAATGCCTCTGGTGCAAATCTCTCCCTATATTAAGAAAATCACATCGACGATAAAAGAACAGTCCCAGTGATGGATTGTACCCTGGCCTGTACAAAATATTTTCATTCACTTGGCATTGTTTACAAAAAGCTGACTTGTCCTGATATATTAAATCATATAGGTGCAATCAAAAATTGTGCATATTTTGACCTGCCCAAACCCCTCTGTTGGTGACACCTGCACTTGCATGATACAGTCGTTATATAGTCACAATGTAGTAATTGTTGCATTGAGATAAACAATCATCTATCATTACTGAGGAGGCATGCCATGGCAAGTAACAACTGTGAAACAGTGTTAATTTTGATAAGTTAGCGAGCTAGAACTTAACAACTTATACTGGGTGAACCCTGTAATTATATGAGCTATTCCTGAGTGAGTTGCACAGTTACGTTTGTAAGTATTGTAACCATGGAATTTTATCAAAGTTTTCATGCAACTGAAGAAACTAAACTGAATGCATTTGTGTTAAATTCTAAAGTCAGCTGAAGGCTTTTGTTATTTATGATCCTTATTCGGTTATTCTTTTAATTAGTTATCCATACTTTCAATTTGCCCCTCTATGCAGGCTTGGGCTTTTCTGAAGCAGAAAGGAGACTGAAAGAAAATGGTCCGAATGTTCCTGTGGAGTATACATCACCAAGCTGGGGCCTGCTTTTGTGGAATGCTCTGTTTCATCCTTTTAATGTCATTCTTATGGTCTTGTCAATGCTATCATACATAACCTCCGATAACCTAAACGGCTGCATCATGCTTGTATTGGTTTTATTAAGTGTCTCTCTCCGTTTCTACCAGGTATGGATCACTTGCATTTTCGTTATAGGACGCAGTTATTCTGATTAAGCATTCACTATCATCTTCACTGAAATTTTATTCATCTCCACCTCACAGGAGTACAGCAGCACAAAGGCTGCCTTGGAACTTTCCGAATATCTAAGATACCCAGTTAGAATCCAGAGGTGTGCAGGCAGAGTTGTTCAGCATGAAGTAACAACCCAGGTTGATCAAAAGCATATCGTGCCCGGTGACATCATCCATTTTGGACCTGGAGACCTTTTCCCTGGTGATGTGAGACTGTTAACTTCAAATCAATTGGTTGTAAGGTATTACATGTCTTCTGCAGTGTAATCAAATCCATTTCATTTACATTGAATTTTAGTTCCTATTATACTACTTTTTGAACAGTCAGTCATCATTAACTGGGGAATCTGGAGTTGTTGAGAAAACTGCTGAGATTATAGAAGATCAGAGCACTCCTCTTCTAGAATTGAGAAATATTTGTTTCATGGTAGGTTTTGGTGTCGCTTTGTTATTTTCTCTGTTTTCATTTTATACTATTTGACAGGAAATCTTGCTGTTACAAGCTTCGTAGCAGCTAAAACAGCAAGTGTTATTCTCTTGATCTGTCAAGTAATTCAAGGAGTAATATCTTCTCGGTCATCTCATAATTCAGGGAACAGGTGTCATGTCAGGAAGTGGAAGTGGTCTAGTTGTGTCAACTGGATCTAAAACTTACATGAGCACCATGTTTTCAGCTATGGGACTGCAAAAGCCACCAGATGACTTCGAAATAGGCATTCGCCACATATCTTACATCCTTATCAGTGTTATGCTACTAATTTCTACCATCATTGGCCTCACTGATTACTTCATGACTTCTGCTGCAAGTGAAAGTGTTCTTTTTGCAATTTCAGTTGCTTGTGCCCTAACACCTCAGATGCTTCCCTTGATCACAAATACCTGCCTTGCTAAAGGAGCAATTGCAATGGCGAGAGCCAGATGCATAATCAAAAGTGTAACTGCTATTCAAGACATGGGCTCTATGTAAGTCCAGATGCTCCAACTAAGTGAATAATTTAAATTAAATTGAAAGAACAATTGCCTTTGCGTTCTATGTCATCATTGAAGTATCACCCATTGTTGTTCTGGTTATTTTTGTTATAGGGATATTCTCTGCATTGATAAGACTGGTACACTCACCATCAACTGTGTTACAATGTCTTGCTATCATGACATTTGGGGTTTACCAAAAGAAGATGTCTTACGATTTGCCTTCTTAAATTCTTACTTCAAGTCCGAGCACAAGAATCCGGTGGATGACGCAATCCTGTCATATGCATACATGAATGGCTATAGGTTCCATCCCTCTAAATGGAGAAAGATAGGTGAGATTCCTTTCGATTTTGTACGAAGAACTGCATCTGTTATCTTGGAGACAGGGTACACAGAGGAAGACCATAACAGCCAGTATGTTGGTCAATACATTATAACTAAAGGAGCATTAGAAGAAGTGACCCACATTGCTAGTTATATTCGTCATCCTGATGGTGCTGAAATCAGAGAACTCTCTGCAGAAGACTACCAAAGGATTCACATTATGGGGGAAGAGCTAAGCAAAAATGGGTTGCGGGTTGTTGGAGTAGCAATGAAGAAGCTAGAATTGGTATGGCTACTTATTCAGTTATCCTTTATATCATACTACTTTAACATTAAAACTTGTATCCACCAAGTAAAAGACACTCACATTGTTAAGAAAGGTCACCCTATTTTGAAGGAAAGTCACCCCTAATTTTTAAAGTAAAGTCACCATTGTTGGTAAGAGTCACCCAGTTTCTTCAGAGAAATCTTAAAGGAAAATCACATGGTGTATGCTATACATTGGGTGCATGCAAGACTGACTTCTACTTCAATGGTACGAGGCCAGTATTTCAATTGATTATTCCATGTTTACAGCAAACAGGAACTGGAGGAAAGTTAAATAGTGATTCCGAAGAATCAAATATGGTGTTGATTGGCCTAGTAACATTCTATGATCCACCAAAGGACTCAGCAAAGCAAGCACTGTGCCGTCTGGCTGAAAAGGGCGTAAAGGCAAAAGTTTTAACCGGGGACACTTTACCCCTTGCAATAAGGATCTGTGAAGAGGTAGGCATCAAAACATGCCATGTAATCACTGGACCTGAGCTCGAGTTGCTCAACCATGAAGCCTTTCACGAAACAGTCAAACGAGTGACTGTACTAGCCCGACTGACCCCAACTCAGAAACAGCGGGTAGTGAAATCTTTACAGAATGCTGGAGAACATGTAGTTGGCTTCTTAGGCGACGGGATTAATGACTCGTTGGCCCTAGAAGCTGCTAATGTGGGCATATCAGTAGATTCAGGGGTGTCCATCGCGAAACAATGTGCTGATATCATCTTGCTTGAGAAAGACCTTAATGTACTCATTGCTGGGGTTGAGGAAGGCCGACTCACATTCAAGAACACTATTAAGTACATAAAAATGTCGGTTGTTGCTAATGTTGGCGGAGTTCTTTCACTTCTTATTGCAATTCTGTTTCTTGGGTTTGAGCCATTGACACCAAAGCAGCTTCTTACCCAGAACTTCCTGTATAGTTTGGGACAAATCTCAATTCCTTGGGACAAGGTGGAAGAAGAGTATGTGCGGAAGCCACAAAGATGGTCCAGAAAGGACTTGCTTATTTTCATATTCTGGAATTCGCCCATTAGTTCATTATGTGATGTTGCTACCCTCATGTTCCTTTGGTTCTATTACCAAGCTTACTCAACTCTCGAAGAGGTGTTTTTCCGTTCAGCGCTGTTTGTTGAAGGGCTGCTAATGCAAACCCTGATTATTCACTTGATCAGGACTGAGAAAATCCCATTTATTCAGGAGGTTGCTTCATGGCCTGTGCTTTTTTCGACAGTGCTCATCTCTGCTGTCGGGATTTCAATCCCATTCACTCCCATAGGAGACGTCATGGGATTCGCATATTTGCCTTGGACATATCTTATGTTTCTGGTTGCGGTCTTTTTAGGTTATTTCTTAATAGGCCAAGCAGTGAAGAGACTTTACATCTGGGTTTATAGGAAATGGCTTTAGGAATGAGACAGAAATAGCCATGAGAACTTGAAAACAGGTGAATCCTCCATAGAGTTAAAATGGGGACATATTATGTTCTTGTAATGTACATTAGGAGAGGTGAGTGAAGTACATTTTGCTTCATCCGTATCGCTTGCCTAAGTATGATCCCTTGAAACAATTCGAAGTATGACTATCAGTGTAAGCATAATGCTGATGCTAGTCAGATTAATCAGGTCAAGGAGCTTTATGACAGCATCATCTCGCCTTCGTGGTGAACTACCTGCGAGATATGAGTGGAGTCGACAAAAACAATTAGTGTATAAATCCCCGGAGAAAAACGGGGGATGAAGTGGGGGAATGGGTGTACTCACTTAGTTGGAGATAGTTGTTGTTTATGCTCCATTCAAAATCCCAGTGCTTCCTGTCACTTTTGATTGTCCAGTATGCCCATCCAAATGAAGCTGCATTATATATGTGTAGTTGTGCTTTCGCGAAATTCTGGTACTCTTTTTGTGATCCACTTGTGACATTCCACTCATTCACCCATTCCCCTGAAAGTAATGCAATTTGTAAACAATCTATGATTCAATACAATTTAACAACAAATTCTATTGTTGAGAGGTAAAAATAATGAACTTAAAAGAGTTACCAATGAAAACTAGTGGACCACTTGCATTGATGAGCTGTTGGATTTGAGGTTCTCTACTCTTGTAAATGTAGTCAATATTTTGAGCAGCGCTCATGTTGGTGAAGAAAGTATCAAAAAGGTTGTAGTAGTGCAGGTCCACCACAATGTTTGTGATGCCTATGTTAGCGTGATAAAGTTCAAGAGGATCTGCATCACCTATTCTCTGGCAGACAATAACATATGCTGTTGGCGAATACTTTCTCACAATTTGGTAGCCTTGTTGGTAATATGAAACCAAGACATCCAGTGGGATTAAATCAGCAGATGGTTCGTTCATAAGCTCAATTCCCAGCAAAGCCGAGTGCTTTGCATATCTGCAAACAGAGAATGATTCACATTCTGCAGTGCTAACAAAATCTGGCAGAAGAACTTTGTGTTAACTGAGAGGGCTAAGCGGGGGAAGAAAATTTCTTGAAGTGTAGTTTTAATCACTTTTGCTTGTTTCATATTGTTTGTCGCTTTGCATTACCAATGCAACACTAACGACTATGTTCCCAAATTTGCCCTTCTATTACTCTTTTTTCATATTTCAAGGTTGATTAGAGGGTATTTTGTCACTTTCGTTCCTACAACTAACTTTGTGCTTAATATATGTGCAAAGGCTAAAATGACACTTAATATAACAGAGGGAGTAATGTTGAGACATCGATATTCAAATTGATGTTGGCCGCTGAGAAACTAATTGGAGAAATTGTCAGATCCTATGGTGTGTGGAAAATATCAATCATCCAATGGGTTTTCTCTTGATTACCTGGAGGCCAAGAAGTCGATGACATCCAACGTTTTATCAATATAATCTTGCGATGTAGGCCAATTAGTTGAACCGTCTCTGCTAGCACTGTGTTCCTGTCCATTTTGGGAACCAGGGGCAGCATGAAGGTCAATTATGCACTTTATATTGTATTTCCTGTGCCAAAACATTCAAATGCAGATCAGAAGGTGTCACTCAAAATCACAAAATAATAGTAGTACATTGAAAGCAAGACCTACTTGGCCCAGGAAAATGCATTGTCTAATGCTGCCAATGTTCCTCCAACAAAGGGTGCAGGAGGATCAGGATCAAAAGCTATCCACCAGCCAACAGGGATCCTCACTGTATTTATCCCTTGTCTGCTTAGGAAATGAAAGTCATCTTTGGTGATAAAGCTGTTTCTATGCTCCTGCATTTCAATAGGAAAAATGTATACTAACAGTACATAGGAAGATAAAGAAACAATATACTTATATTTGTCATATCCTTTCAATTTCTTCATGTAAAACCCCAAATCTTGTCAATTAATAAAAGCATGATGGTCAATTCTATTCCCCCAATATAGCAGCCATTCTGATAAGTAAGGTGAGTATACCTCAAGAACTTCTTCGGCCTTGGCATGTCCATAACCGTTTGCAAGCTGGAAATCACCGTGAAGGTCATTGGAAACAATCGTCATCTCAAAGGTAGCTGCATTATCATCCCATCCTGGTGTTCCCAGATAGTCTGCTGTAAGCTGGTTTTCTGTCAGAGCCTAAAAATTACGAGGCCCAATCACATGATTTTCTAGAGACTAACATTTGAAGAACAATATGCAGCTTTTGCGTTAAAAAAGTTTCTAATGTGCATTTGCATTATTAGCCTTTTGTACAGAATGACAAGTTTGCAATGCACTACCTGCAAATAGGAACCATTCTGAAGTTTGATGTGAACTCTGCTGCTATTATCGAGTCTTTCTATGTAAAATGTTGCATTATTGGTTGCTGCTCCTGCAGTCGCAGATATAGAGCTTTCTTGATTCTCACATGTGAAAAACTGCCCTAGTGCAGAACGGAGCTGAAATTCTGTCTCAGATACTCTCCATAACTGTTATCAGATTATTGAATCCAATTGTCTTGTTATACTTGAGCCAAGAAAAGATAGAGACTATAATGTTCACAAATAGAACTAGTATCACTTCATATGACAATGAGGTTGAAGAGTAATAATGTTCCCAAACAGAACTAATATCATCTTCTACCACTTCATATGGCTATGCAAGGATATGACTATCAGCATATTAACGGCTGCTACCTAGAGTTTCTGTTTCAGAAACTATATTAATCCAGAAAATTTCAGTCTTCTTCAAGTTGACAAGAATCCGAGCCAATATTTAACTGTATATTAGGTGAAAATTGAACTCATAATCATGTGACCAGGACTCTATATCAAACACCAGTCACAGGTTTACTCAAGTCATGGCAGTAATTAGAGACATTTCAGTCCGATTAGTGAAAAACAGAGAATTATTTTAACACAGATTGAAGTCTACAAAGCATTTTAGATTTTTATAATTGTATGACAATATATGCACATAAAGTACCAAACTAAACGAAGATCTGTATGTATGAAAATTTCATTAGTAACATGATGAGAGACGAACCCGGAAGGTTTCCCAAGAAGAAGGTGTATCTCTACTGACACTAACAGTTGAGCCTCCCCCATTCTCAGCAGACACATACTTCTGCAACATCACCGATTTAAACTGCACCTCCGTCCCATCCTACATTTAAGATCACAATCACAAATTGATCCTCAATGCTAACACAATTTCCACTAAAAAAGAATGGACAAAGACAAAGCAGAACAAGTCCAAGATCAAGAAGCTTACAAGCATGTCTCCATTGGGAATGCTATCGAAGAGAGATGGCTTAATCCACTCTTCTATCACTAACCACCCACCCAAATTCACCCCTCTCACTTTGGAATTCCCCTTTAATCCATCCACTTCATTCAATCAATCAATTTTCCATCCAAACATGTAAAACATCAGAACAAAAAACCCATCAAGAACTGAATTCAATCAAGAAACCCAGAAAATAAAAAGGGGAAATACAGTAGAAAATGTTTGCATACCAGATAATGCAACTGAGAAGAGGAGCCAAAAGGACAAGAAAAATGCGAGGGGCCGTTTGTGGGTAAGCAACTCCATGCGAAATGCAGCAAGACCCAGAATCACCTCAGAAAAAAAGTGAAAATGTACAACCTCTATCTGCCATGAAAAAGTAGTATTAGATGAGGAAGAGTGACCAAGAAAAAAAAAAAAAAAAAAACAGATATGGAGAAAATTAAAAGAACTGGAAGTGCAGAACTCCTTACTTTTTCCCTTATTTTTGGTTCACTCTATCCTGGAAACAAGAACAAGAATGAAAGATTCCATTGGTAAATGTTGCATAATTTCAGTAATCATCAACAAATACAAGCTCAAACCAAATTTACTACAAAGTGCAAACAAGACAAAGACCCAGTTGTAGAAGAATCTTTACAAAAAGAGGTTCATATTCCATAAAAGTGAAAAAGGAAGATGGTGAGAGCAGAAGGAAAAGAACATTAATTGCAAGTAAGTAGTACTACATAATAGGAACAAAAAGAGAAAGTAACCTTGATGATCACGAGTATTACCTACCTGTAGCTTGGATTTTAAAGAAGATGTTGAGAATGTAGATTTGAATTTAAAGAAGATGAAGTAAGGTATTGGTACAGTACAATTTTAGCTGCATAATATTGTGGTTCTATTTTTGTGTTCGCTCAAGCTGTAGAGTCGATCGAGAGGGAGCAAGGGAGGGGAGAGAGAGAGAGAGAGAGAGAGAGAGAGAGAGAGATGAGTGAGTAAAATCTGTTACAAATTGGCAATCTGTTACAAATTGGCCCGCCTCACTTAAATAAACGAGCCTCATTTCAAGTGGGACATGCAATTGTTGAGCCCTGCACTTACACCCTCACTCTCTTGATTTTTCTTGAATACCGCAGGTCCGCAAGGCACGGTGTCTTAATCTAATTTATAATACTTGATAGATGATGGGTAGTAGGAGTAGTATTTAGGGCGAAACTACTGAATATTACAAATTATTCTTCTATACTTGTGACCTTGTGTAAATTATGCAGTTGTGAGTGATTAATATTACTACATATGATTAAAAAAAATAATGTAAGACATTATTACAAATACTACCCATTACTTCGCCAGATACTCCTAAAATTTGAGCAAGGCACCATGTTATACGGTATTGTAGCCGCGCGCTCTCTCTTTACTCACCCACTTGCAAGTAAGAATAATCTTGGCCAAAATTCTCTCATAAACTCTATGCAAAACATAATATTTTTTTTGAGCTAAAAGTCGAATAGAGACTGAAAAAATAAGTAAAATAAATTTGTCCCAAAATCAATTCAAATTCGTAGTTGCCCAAACCGTAAACATTTTGAAATACTTATTTTGATGTTGCCACTTGCCATTTTCCATTTTCTTTTTTTTTTTAAACTAAAAATCATTTTTTAGAAACTACTTTTTTTTTCAATTTTTTTTTTTTTTTTGGCAAAGTTTTTCAATTTATAGATGAAAATCTTCAAAATCAAAAACTGAAACTGCAACTATCTCGAACAAAGCCTTATTAAGAACAAGTTTAAATGTGTGGCTTGTGATTGTGACTGTGATTTGTGGTTGAATGTGTCTTATAAACATATTAGGGAAAAAAGAAATGGTTAAATAACAATAGTCAATCTGATCAAACGAGCCTCTAAATCAAGCATAATACGTAGTAATGTAACAACTTCAGATTTCCAGAAAGTACACTAATACACTATGGAGTATGATTCTATATAATGGAGTATATAATGCTATGTTAAATGAAGGGGGGAAATCAACATTGGCAAGCTATTCAGAAGACTACTGCAGGACTGCCAAAGAAGAATAAGCCAACTCGTCATTTGACTCTCTTTGTAACTGAAGTACATTAACTAGGGAACCAAGCGCCAATAGTAGAAACACAAAAACTTACACGAGGAGGCCTCATATGAAGCAGAAACTAAGTCATAAATCATAAATGGCTTGATTTCATTGTACTATACTCAGTTAATTTTAATAACATTACACTGATAGCTGTCTGTGGTAGGCCTACTCATGACATGAACCACTCCATAAGTATATACGCACAAGAAAAATCTTGTTGATAGTAACAGATTCAAGCGAGATCTTAATAACCATATCTAACATTATAAACAGACAAAGACCGCACCAGTAAATTGTGTGCCCCTCCTCAACAGAACATTGCTTGCCTAAGTAATCCTTGAAAGAATGTTAAGTATGACAATCAGTGTAAAAAAAGAACTGCAGCTACCAATCATCAGTTCAAGGAGCATTATAAAATTGGAGAAAACTCGCCTTCGTGGTGAACTACCTGGCCTGCGAGTGGAGTCGACAGAAACAATTAGTGTATGAACTCCAGGAGCAAAACGGGGAACAAAGTAATGGGGCAATGGGTATACTCACTTAATGGGAAATAGTTGTTGTTTATGTTCCATTCAAAATCCCAGCGCTTCCTGTCACTTTTAAATGTCCAGTATGCCCATCCAAATGAAGCTTCATTATATACATCTAGTTGTGCTTTCGCGAAATTATGGTACTCTTGCTGTGATCCATTTGTGACCTTCCACTCATTCACCCATTCCCCTGAAAGTAATGCAATTTGTAAACAATCTATGATTCAATAATATACAATTTAGCAACAAATTCAATTATTGAGAGGTAAAAATAGTGAACTTGAAAGAGTTACCAATGAAAACTAGCGGACCACTTGCATTGTTGAGCTGTTGGATTTGAGGCTCTCTACTCTTGTAAATGTAGTCAATATTTTGAGCAGAGCTCATGTTGAAGAAGAAAGTATCAAAAAGGTTGTAGTAGTGCAGGTCCACCACAACGTTTGTGAAGCCTATGTTAGCGTGATAGAGTTCAAGAAGATCTACATCGCCTATCCTCTGGGAGACGATAACATATGCTGTCGGTGAATACTTTCTCACAATTTCATAGCTTTGTTGGTAATATGAAACCAAGACATCCAGTGGGATTAAAGCAGCAGATGGTTCATTCATGAGCTGAATTCCCAGCAAGGCCTGGTGCTTCGCATATCTGCAAACAGATTATGCAGTGCTAACAAAATCTGGCAGAAGAACTTTGTGTTAACTGAGAGGGGGGGGGGGGGGGGGGGGGGTTTTTTTTTTTTTTGCTTATTTCATATTATCTGTGGCTTTACATTCCAATGCAACACTAATGACTATGTTCCCGAATTTGCCCTTATTAAATATACTTGGTTACTCTTCTTCCATATTAATGCAACAGGAGGGAGTGATTTTTAAAGATCAATAATCAAATTGATGTTGAGCACTGAGAAACTACTTGAAGAAATTTTCAGATCCTATGGTGTCTGGAAAATATCAACCATCCAATGGTTTTCTCTTGCTTACCTGGAGGCCAAGAAGTCGATGACATCCAACGTTTTATCAATATAATCTTGCGATGTAGGCCAATTAACTGAACCATCTCTGCTAGCACTGTGTTGCTTTCCATTTTGGGAACCAGGAACAGCATGAAGGTCAATTATGCACTTTATATTGTATTTCCTGCACCAAACATTCAAATGCAGATCAGAATAAGGTGTAAATGTAACCCAAAATCACAAAAGAATACATTGAAAGCAAGACCTACTTGGCCCAGGAAAATGCATTGTCTAATGCTGCCAATGTTCCTCCAACAAAGGGTGCAGGAGGATCAGGATCATAAGCTATCCACCAGCCAACAGGGATCCTCACTGTATTTATCCCATGTCTACTTAGGAAATGAAAATCATCTTTGGTGATAAAGCTGTTTCTATGCCCCTGCATTCAATAGGAAAAACATACTTACAGGACATGGGAAGGTAAAAACCAATAGTATATATTTGTCATATGTGTTTTTTATTTTTTCCCCTAAAATCCTCGTGTAAAATCCCAGTTTTTGTCGGTTAATAAAAGCATGATAGTCAAATCTATTCCCCAAATATAGTAGCCATTTTGATAAGCAAGATGAGTATACCTCAAGAACTTCTTCGGCCTTGGCATGTCCATAACCATTTGCAAGCTGGAAATCACCATGAAGGTCATTGGAAACAATCGTCATCTCAAAGGTAGCTGCATTATCATCCCATCCAGGTGTTCCCGGATAGTCTGCTGTAAGCTGGTTTTCTGTCAGAGCCTAAAAATACGAGGCCCGATCACATGATTTCTTAGAGACTAACATTTGAAGAACTATATACAAGTTTTGCGTTAAAATTTTCCAATATGCACTTGCGTTATTCATCTGCTGTACAGAATGACAAGTTTGATGCACTACCTGCAAATAGTTATAGGAATCATTCTGAAGTTTGATGTGAACTCTGCTGCTATTATCGAGTCTTTCTATGTAAAATGTTGCATTGCTAGTTGCTGCTCCTGCAGTTGCAGAGACGGAGCTTTCTTGATCCTCACATGTCAAAAACTGCCCTTGTACAGAATGCAGCTGAAATTTTGTCTCAGATACTCGCCATAACTGTTGTCAGATTATTGAATCCAATAGTCTTGTTATTCTACTTGAGTAAGAACTAGAAAAGATAGAGACTAATAATGTTCCCAACTAGAACTAGCTAGTATCATCTTCCATCACTTCATATGACAATGAGGTTGAAGAGACTAATAAAGTAACAATGTTCCAAAACATAACTAGTACCATCTTCTATCACTTCATATGGCTATGTGCAAGGATATGACCATCAGCACATTAACTGCTGCAACCTAGATTTTCTTTTCAGGAACTATATTAATCCAGAAAACTTCAGTCTTCTTCAAGGAGACACAAATCGGAGCCAATATGTAACTGTATGTTGTTAGGTGAATATTGAACATTTAATCATGGCAGCAGGACACTGGATCACTCACAAGTCACAGGTTTACTTAAGTCATGACAGCGAATAGAGACATTTCAAAACAGATAACTATTATTATAACACAGAGAATAAAGTCTACAAAAGCATTTTAGATTTCTACAAGCATGTATGACAATATATCTATATATGCACCAATTACCAAACTAAACCAAGATATGTAACGTATGTATGAAACTTTTATAAATGACATGATGAGAGACAAACCCGGAAGGTTTCCCAAGAAGAAGGTATATCTCTACTGACTGTAACAGTTGAGCCTCCCCCATTCTCAGCACACACAAACTTCTGCAACATCACCGATTTAAACTGCACCTCCGTCCCATCCTACAATTTAAGTTCACAATCACAAAGTGATCATCATTAGTAATACAATTACCTAAGAAATAATGAAGAAAGACAAAGCAGCCAACAAGAACAAGTCTAAGATCAAGAAGCTCACAAGCATGTCTCCATTGGGAATGCCATCAAAGAGAGATGGTTTAATCCACTTTTCTATCACCAACCACCCACCCAAATTCACCCCCCTCACTTTGGAATTTCCCTTTAATCCATCCACTTCGTTCAATCAAACAATCAATCAATATTTCATCCAAACATGTAAAACGTCAGAAAAGCCCATCAAGAACTGAATTTAACTAAGAAAACCCTGAAAATAAAAAGGGCAATACAGTTGAAAATTATACCACATGATGCAACTGAGAAGAAAAGCCAAAAGAACAAGAAAAATACAAGGACCCGTTTGTGGGCAAGCAACTCCATGCGAACCGCAGCAAGACCCAGAATCACCAATGTAGAAGCTCTATCTGCCATGAAAAGTAGTATTACATGAGGAAGAAAGTAATCAATTACTCTATCTCAATCACTCCCCTCCATCCTCTGGTTTCTACTCCTACCTCCACCTACTATAATAATTGATTACATTGTAATCACAATTATATACAAGTAAACAAGTCCTTAGTTCATTCTATCCTGGAAACAAGAACAGGATGAAAGATTATATTGGTAAAGGTTGCATAATTCAATAAGCATCTATAAATACAAGCTCTAACCAAACTACTAAAAAGTGCAAACAAAGACCCATTTGTAGGAGAATCTTCACAAAAAAAAGGTTAGTGAAAAAAGGAAGATGGTTAGAACAGAAGAAAAGAACATGAAATTCAAGTACATGATAGGAGGAAAGAGAAAGTAACCTTGATGATCACAAGTATTACATACCTGTAGCATTAGGATCAAAAGGGGGAAAAGAAAGAGCAGGTGAGTTAGAGCTAGGAAATGAGGATTTTGAGAATGTAGATTGAAAGAGCGGGTGGTCTACCTCCACAATTTTAGCTGTGAGTTTAATGTTCCCTTTTTTGTGTGCAGTTTGGATGTGGAGGCACTCCAACCGAATGTTAGAAATTGGCCCGCCTCACTAAAACCGACAATGTATCAAGTGGAAGGCGCTATATAGTTCTGTCAAAACTAAAGGGTACCACGTAGAGTTTGAAAAAATATTGTCCACCTCATATAAACGTCATGAACACAAGAGCGTCGTATAAAATTCCAAAAAAAAAAAAAAAAATTTCGATCTCAATTCACATTTGTGGTTGCCGAAATTGGAACCATTTTGAAAAACCAATCTTACAAGTCTGGATGTGAATGTGTAACTTGTGATTGTTATGAGTGAATGGACCTCTAAATAACAATAGTCAGTCAATCTCATTAAGGAGGAACCTCTAAATCAAGCATTAGAGTACGTAGTAACAACATAACTTTTGATTTCCAGAAAGTACACTATGATTGATCAACCAAATTTGTCAACATGTCTTGAAACTTCCAAAAAAAAAGTTGGAAACTTCTGATATATCTTACTGATGAATGTTCACTGTACTAATTGAGAACATATCTCGTTAATACTCCCTCGGTTTTTTAAAAATCTTTATGTTGAGATTTTGTACGGTTTTCGAGACGGCACTTTGACCATCAATAATTGTAGTTATATAAACTCGAAATTATAAAAATTGAATATTTTGAAAATATTTTTTAAGATGAATTTAAAATATTATTTTCACTTTATAAATATTATACTTTTTAACAAATCAACGGTCAAAATTTAAAAATTAAAGATTTTATTGGAACGGAGTAGTAAGATTCAAGCGAGATCATTATAAATAGACAAAGACTGCACCAATAAATTGTGTGTACCCCCTCAAATTAATTGCCATAAATATTGGACCCGAAATCAAATCGTCCAAATATGGGTTACCAATTGTTAGCCTTTGAAAGGCCTTTGCAGGTAATGTACTGATTTATACTCCCCAGCAGTAGTTTCTATATATCAGCCTACAGTAACATTTATTCTCCCCTCAACAGCTATTAATCGAATATATGTTGTCAATTGAGTTCAGAAAGTGAAATTGCTGTAACAGTTCATGACCTGATGCAAAATTACAGAAAAGGTCATCTTTGATTGATAATTACCATCAACAGCACCCATTGAATTGCAATTCTCATGTATGAATAGCCCATACGTTGTCAAATAACATTCTTCATGTCCATGGCATTTCTATGCAACTGAGCTCAAGAGCCAAGCCGACTAGTCTGAAGCTTGATTTCAGTTATCAGGTAATTAGCAGGTCTGGAAATACAATGACCATCCCCAACGGATTGGCGAAATCCATCCAGGAGGCAACCATTTGATGAGCTCCTACGTCGGAGTTCAATGGTTACTTTCACTTTGCTTGCTTTTGAGGTATCTTACTCAAAGAGTAACAGCAAAATGAAGAAAAAAAGTGCAGACAAAGAGGCTAAACAAATCAACAGAGACTCAGATAAATAGACAAAAANAAAAAAGTCAAAGTAATCAGCATGGGCAGAAAAAAGAAAAATAAAGCAAACAAAAATAATCTGCATAGATCTTTGATTATGTCAGAGTTGTGATAGTCAAGCATCCTATTCACAATTTCTTGTGTTCATACTTCAACATCAAAGCTAACTGAAGAACATGTAAAAGTAGTGATCAAACATTTGCCCACTTGAAGGACTGCAAACAGAGACACCACAACATAGGGCGACGGCCGGGGGTATGCATTCCCTGTACAAGGCAGGGTAATCAACCAAAACTTCGGCAACCAAAAAACAAAGCAGCAGCAACAAGCCATCAACATTATACAATCAGACAATGTCATTCATTTTTCCAAACTTCACCACAAATTATTTACAAATTGCTCCTACCACAGAAACTCTGGTGGCAGTGCTCCTCCTTAATGCCCAACATTGATGGAAATGATAAAAGGAGTAGAAAACATCATTTCAGAACTATGTTACAGTAAAATTATTGTGGTACTAAGAAAGCATGAAGTTCAAGCTGCTAAATTGAGTTGTCATACCACAACAAGTGGGAGTTACAAACATATAGTTATATTGAATTATCGAAAAATTTGCCGCCAACCCCCCTATATAATACCTTTCTTGTGAAAACCCCCCCTATAAAAAAAAGTTGTGGGGAACCCCCCTATATCGCAAAATCCTTTTAGTAAACCCCCTCTCTGACCACTTTTTGAATTTTCCGGTGGAATTCATTTTTTTTGGACAGTTTTGCCCCTCTCTAATTTACCCTTCCCT
>BSSO01002918.1:0-17862 GCA_030267885.1 Mesembryanthemum crystallinum
TTTGATATATGGAAACTTCTATTATGGATTGTGGGACAATAGCTAGATATTTGAGCCTCAATCGATGTATGTTGGGTTAGTAAATGTTGAGGCAAATTATTGTAGATACTCAATTTTATGTAAATGTATTTTGTAATATATGGTTTATGGTATGAATTCTAAGTAATCACTATTGGGTATGCGGTACATCCCATGACAATTACATGTAAGTTGTCAGGTATCAATGAAGACCTCACGTGTAAAAGCCTTATTTGACTATCAGAGGGTTCTTGCGGCATTTAATTTGGGCTTCACCAGCGTTTAGTGTAAATGCCGCTTGAACTTGGGACGACATTAGATCTTGCGGCATTTAAGTAAATGCTGCTATAGCTTCTTGCGGCATTTATAAATGCCGCGAAAAGCCAAAATAAATGCCGCGAAAGCCTATTCCCGTTGTAGTGGTGAGGGTTTTACAAATCAGGAATGGATCATTAGGAGCTTTGAGAACTGGCTAAGTCGAAGAGGTATATTCTTTGAACCCTTCATTTGGAATCTTCAAAATTCTTTCCAAATCTTTATCCGTAAATCTCAAAACCATAATTCCCTTTCTGCAAGTAACCTTCTCTGACTCAACAGTGCAACGACCATAAAAATCCAACACATCTTGCATTGCGTACCTATGCCCCATATCACAGACTAATTCTAACCACCCTTGTTCTTGATTATTCTTAATAAATAAATCACACTTGTAATTTTTAAGAAGATCTAGATCAAGAACTTTTGCCGAAGTTGTGCGACGATGTTTGTCTTTCTCAACCTCGGATTTCTTTGGAGCTTTAGAAACAAATTGAGTTTCGGGTGAGGTAGGAGGCGGAACAAGACAAGTTTTCCTCTTTCTTGTCATGGGTGTAGAGGTTGATGGATGTGTGGTGGTTTTCTTTTCAGCGGGTTTGGAAGGACCGGAAGGGACAGGTTGTTCCATAGAGGAACTAGGCATTTTTGAGGAGATAGCAGTCTTGCGAGCTGAGGTGGATGGAGGCTGTTTAGGAACCGGAGGAGCATCAATAGCAGACAAAGCAATCTGTGAGAGTTTTTGGCCTTTGGAAGTGGTGGTCTTTTTCGGTTTAGGGTTTATGGGTTAGGATGATGGGTGAACTGTTTGAGGGGTTAGGCCTGTATCACTATCAAACCTAGGGAACAAAACCACACCCGGTGACTTGGTGCTACCAGTAGGACGGCGAGGGGTTGAGGGATTACTGGCATGAGTTAGGTCAGAATCTGTGATAACATGAGAAGGACCAGAGGAGGGAACAGGGTTGTGTGTTGGTCCCTTGTTCCATCTCCTGCTCTGTTTCTATGCGAAGAGCAAGGAATTCCCAAAACAACTTGTCTCCTAATATCAGAGATAAAAGGATCACTATCAGTACTTACATCATCAGAACTCCCACTGAAGACTGAAATGCCCGTTTCTACAGCTTCCCCCTCAAACCCTAGCTTCTCTTTTCCAATTTGCTTCTCTTGTTAGATTTCATTATCTTCTCTTTTAGTTACAATTTGAGATATTCTTCTTGTTTTTACAACAGTCTTATCACTTCCATCGATTAATTTTTCCCTTTCTTCAACTAACTCAGTTGATTTCACTTTAGCCTTCTCACAAGGTGCACGAATAGCTCTTAAATCGGTTTCACTTTAGCCTTCTCGATCTCCACATCTTTAGGCACATTCAAATTCAGTTCTAAATCACTTGATTTCTCATTGTCCTTTAAGTTCTTCAAATTAATCCTTATCTTTCCAGCAGAAGAATTCGATTCCCCCTTACTAACCTCAGATATACCACATGCAAGAGTAGGTGATTTTGAAATTTGAAGTGAAGAATCAATGAGCAAGGAAGTATCAGATACCTTTTCACTCGAAGGTTTGCCCCCATTGACGAAATTTGACAAGCTGCAGATCCCAGTGCCCCAAGGAGCTTGTTACGGAACTGTCGGTAGGCTGATTTCGAGAGAGCAGGAACAGAGGGTGAAGCTTGTTCTTCTTGTTAGTCCCCAAAGTTGAGTTCGATAGGATTGCTTCGTTGATTTGTGAACCTTGATCGAAACGAAGATCGGTTTCTAGTAACCACCATTGTTAGAGGTAGGTAGGGAGAATGAAGGAATGAGAGAATAGTGAAGAGGAAGAGAGGATGGTGGACAAATGGAGGAAAGTGAAGTGTTTTGGGAGGAAAAAGAGAGTACATTGTCTTGTGAAGTAAAAGAAGGGGTTGATTTGATAGGTAGTCAGTTAATGAAGTGAAAGGCAAGAGAGAGTGTATACTACCTAGTGGGCTTTACTTGAGTGTTTTTAGGACAACACTTCCCAAGCAATATAGTAAGTATATTTAGGTAGAAATGGTTACATAAAATAGGGAAACTCAACTGATAAAACTTCTAATCTGTAAAACTAAGCTTATAAATTCATAAATTTATGAACACTAAGGGCAATATCATAAGGCTAAGTGAGTGCCCATTTCTTCAAAGCTTATGCAACAAAACTTTTTCAAGTTATAAAAATGGATACACACAATATTCCCTTTAAAGCTCTGAAAAAAATACACTATTTTTGAATGTTTTTTTTTTCAAATTTTTATTTCGTTTTTTTTTATAAAGAAAACAAAATTAATCTTAATCATTCCAAGTTCAAATCGTATTTTTTCAAACATTTCTCTACTAAGAGCTTTAGTAAATATATCTGCTATTTGATTTTCAGTTTTACAAAAATTCATGGATATATCTCTTAAGAAATGATGGCGAATATCAATGTGCTTGGTTCTTTTATGTTGACA
Source organism: Mesembryanthemum crystallinum (assembly GCA_030267885.1). Lineage (NCBI taxonomy): Eukaryota > Viridiplantae > Streptophyta > Magnoliopsida > Caryophyllales > Aizoaceae > Mesembryanthemum > Mesembryanthemum crystallinum. The sequence continues at coordinate 2,801 of BSSO01002918.1, forward strand.
AGGATTTTTAGCAATACTAATAGCACTAGTATTATCACAAAAGATAGGCATGCAATCTACGTTAACACTAAAATCCTTTAATTGTTGTCTAATCCAAAGCATTTGAGCACAACAAGAAGTAGTTGAAACATATTCGGCCTCAGCCGTAGATAAAGCAATTGAGTTTTGTTTCTTTGAGCCCCACAAGATATTAAACAAGATCCTGCACAATCCACATTAACATAACCGACAAGATCAAAGTTAGACCCAAATGGGTACCATAGACACAAGTTGTCATTTCCACGTAAATATCTCAAGATTCGTTTAGCAGCATGTAAATGTGATTCATTAGGACATGATTGAAAGCGTGCACATAAGCCGACACCGAAAAAAATATATGGTCTACTTGCAGTAAGGTATAAAAGAGATCCGATGATACCTCGATATGTTTTCTGGTCAACATCTTTAACTTTATCATCCATGTCAAGTTTTGCTGCTGTAGGAATAGGAGTGTCCACTGGTTTTGAGTTCTCCATTCCATATCTCTTTAATAGTTCCGTGAGTTCTCCATTCCATATCACTTTAATTGTTCCGTGAGTTCTCCATTCCATATCACTTTAATAGTTCTCCATAAAGTTTTGTTGCTGTAGGAATAGGAGTGTCCATTGGTTTTGCTCCATTGCTTTCTCCTCAATTGACCAATATGGTCAATTGACCTTGCTATAGAGGTGTGGAATACTGTCATAAGGTGGATAGGCATAGACAAAAGAGGTTATGGACTTGCACATGAGGCTGCATGGTATAAAAAGATGAAGAAGAACTGCACTCATAGCTACAGTTGCAGAAATTTGGTGCGAAAGGAATGTAGCTGTCTTCAGGGATCAGAGAAGGTCTACAAAAGCTATAGTTGATAGAATTCAGTATCCAGTAGCTGTTAGAATGTTGTATAGGGATAGTTCATTTGAGGCTTTATGTTGATGTGTATACTGTTTTGTAGAGTGATGGTATAGGCTATTTTCTATACTTGTAAACTGATTGGTAGTGATTTTGTGCCCCAAGTGGATAAATAATAGAAGTAGACCTATTCGTTAATAAAAAAAAAATGTAAAAACATAATATCTCAGAGCCCAATGTTTTCCAAACAGCATTATTTATTTATTTTTTTATTTTTTTATTTTTTTAGAAAAAGGGCATACACACTCTCAAAATGTGAAAACATAATGTATATAATGATGAGTCTGTTAAGCAAACCACATAGAAATTGGAAGTTATGCAAAAGGAAAAATTCCCTTCCCAATAATAAGAAAAGTTATTGAAAGTTTTTTTGGTAAATGGTAAATTTTATTCCCACCAACCAAGGGATACCAATGTGGTACCCTCAAGAGATTACATCACTGAGTTACAAACACCTCCAAATCATACAAACAATAACAACTACAAAGCTTCAATGGATCTATTTAGGACTCTTTACAAACTGATTATACCTAACATAGACAGAAAATTGAATGCATCTTATGGACTCAGCCGGTGTCCTGCGAACAGTCTTCCATTCCTTTCAATCCATATTGTGTAAACAGATGCTGCCAAAGCAGCTTTAAGCACCCTCTTATCAATGCCTTTGCCTTTCACATGATCAGCAAACCACTTGAGTTCTTTCTTTAAGCACATGGGCCTTCTGCATTTACCTAACCACTGGAGCACTTCCCTCCACACATTATGTGAATACTGGCACTCAAAAAAGAGATGGTGATGGTTCTCAGCATCCTTCTCACACAAACAACATCTATTGACCATGGGGATTCGTCTTTTAACAATATTATCAATGGTGGCAAGCTTGTTCAGTGCAACCATTTGCAGTATAACTTTATGTCTTGGTACTAACAGGTGATCCCACACTGCATTATGATATCTCGGCCTGTTGTACTTATGCTTGAAGTGGTCATAGGCCTTCACAATGCAGTAGTTTATGGCCCATGTTCTAAGAGTGACCTCTGCTGCATAACCCATACTCTGAATTACCTCATCCCTGATCTTCATCAATTTTTTCCATAGCCAAGAATCATTATCCTTGGCTTTTACATTGAGAACAGATTGTCCTCTAATGTAGTACAGGTGTACCCACCTAGGCCATATGGAGCTTTGCACCCCCATCAGTTTGCATATCCATTTGACTTGTATTGCTCTGTTCCAGGCTAGTAACTCTTTTATACTAAAACCCCCTTCCTCATGTGGTCTACAAACATCAGACCACTTCATAAATGTGAATCCCTTACCATCTTTCCCCCAGAAGAATCTACTACACAATCTCTCAATCATGTGAATGATAGAGAGAGGAAGAGAGAATGCTGAGCACCAATAATTTTCTAGACCAAAAATGACTAAATTAATCAGTTGAGCTTTACCTGCATAAGACAAGAATTTATATGTCCATTGGTGCAGCCTTGCAGAGATTTTATCTAGGAGGACCTGGTAGCAAGCTGTTGAAAGATGTTTAGTACTCAGAGGCACTCCTAAATATCTAAATGGGAATTGTCCTTGTGTGAACCCAGTTTGATCTTTGATAGCTTGCTGGATGTGAGGAGCAACACCACCAAAATATAGGCAAGACTTCTGGGGGTTAGGCCAGAGCCCTGACATGGCAGCAAATGAGTTAATACAGGACACCATAGAAATGACAGAGGGAACATCACCTTTACAAAAAGTGAGCAGATCATCAGCAAAAATGAGGTGTGATAGTTTAGCTCTACTGCAGGAAGGGTGATAGCTGAAGGCTTGACTGCATGCTACTTTTCTCAACATCCTTGATAGGATCTCCATGNAGGCCTCTTTTCCCATGTAAAAACCCACAGATTCCCCATTGAGCTTCAGTGAGAACATGGGAGTAGTAACACAAGTCATTATCCAATCAACATATGCATGTGGAAAGCCAAAATAAAGCAGAGCACTCTTGAGAAATCCCCAGTTTACAGAGTCATAGGCTTTTCTAATGTCAACTTTAATCATGGTTCTAGGAGAGACATTTTTCCTATCATAATGTTTCACGAGTTCATGGGCCATGAAGATGTTATCATTTATACTTCTCTGACTAACAAAAACATTTTGTTCCTCCCCAACAATTATCGGTATGAGTGGCTTCATTCTATCAGTTAATATTTTTGTTATAGCTTTATAGAGAAGATTACAGCAAGAGATGGGCCTAAACTCACTTACAGATTGAGGATTATCACATTTGGGGATCAGTGTAATGATGGTAGAGTTGAGTTGTTTGAGCAGCTTACCATTCTTGAAGAACTCAGCTACAACCTTGCGTACAGAGTCTCCAATAATTGGCCATGATGCTTTATAGAAACTTGCAGAATAGCCATCTGGCCCAGGTGCTTTATCATCTGGTATGCTGAAGATAGCTTTTTTAATTTCCAATGGAGTTACAGGAGCAATAAGATTGGCTGTAAGATCTTTAGTGAGTACAGGGCCTGATTGAAGGAGGGAAGAGTCAAAAGACTGGACTTGATCAGCATGCCCCAGTAGATGTTCATAGAAGTCTACAAAATCTTGCTTAATTTCACCATCACTTGTGCATAGCCTCCCCTGCTTATCATGAATGCACTTTACAGCTGCCACAGTTTTCCTCTCTTTGATCTTGGCATAAAAGTATCTGGTACTATCATCATTCAACTGGATGTCTTTGATTTTAGCTCTTTGCTGCAATGAGATCATCTCTGCCATCTTCAATCTGACATATTGTGAGTATAGCTCCTTTTCTTTATTAGCCAAAAAAGCATTATACTGATCATGTTGCAATTCCTTCTGAACTTGAGCAAGCAGTTCAAAAGTAATTTGTGCTCTGGTCTCAATGTTACTATAATTGTCCCTATGGAGGGACTTGAGATCCTGCTTTAGCAGCTGCTGCTTCTTGGCAATTTTGAACATCTCACACCCCTTAACCACCTTATCCCATTGCTGTTTCACTATAGGTAAGAAGTTGCGATCATTTGTCCAGCGTTTCAGGAACTGGAATGGAACCTTCCTTGGAGGACAAGGATTCTCAATGCACAGCTTGCATGGTGAGTGGTCAGAAATGCCCGGGGGAAGAAACTCTGCAGTGTAAGGGATATCTTTAAGGAACCAATGAGGATTACCCATGACTCTGTCCAACTTGGAACTCACTCTAGCATTCCCTTCTTGCTTATTAGACTAGGTATGGCGCATACCAGTGGCCAAAAGATCAGATATATGCAGGTCAAGCACACAATCAGAAAAGGCAGTATCACCATCAGTATGTAAGCTATTACTAGCTCTCTCATTATCAAAAAGTGTGACATTAAAGTCACCCATCAAAATCCATGGATCATGGATGTAGGAGTTCCATTGTGTGAGGTCATACCACAGAACTTGCCTAATAGCTGCATCATTAGATGCATAAACAACAGTTAGAAAACACCTAAAACAAGAGGGCCTATGGTTTACCTGCACATGAATTGCTTGATCAGTGACAGCAAGAACATCCATATCCATAGTATCATCCAACCACCCAATCCAGATTCTCCCATTATAATGAGCCGAGTAATTGTGAGTCCATTTCCACTTATTTCCAAACTTCTTCATAATACTCAGGGCTTTATTCTCTTTAACATGGGTCTCGAGGAGACCAAAAACTTCAACTTTATTTTGTGCCAAGTAGGACATCACCTCCTTGTGCTTATGGGGTTTGTTGAAACCCCTTATATTCCAAGTGGAGATAATCATTAAGGGATATCAGGCCCATCCCCCTCCACCCCTCTAGAATCACCATACATTTTTTGTTCCCATTGTGCTTCTATTGCTGGATCCTCCATAGCTAGAGACCAAAGCTTACTAAACTTTGATTGCACTGCTTCAAATTGCTTACCAATAGAGCCAGGACCATGGCCATCAGAATAGAATATCTTGTGATGTGATCTATGTTTCGCAGGCACAGATCTGAATCCATCCTCCTCCTCTTGAGGGGCATTCTTGCTTGGTATGGACTGGGGGACAGGTGGTATACAAGCTACCTGAGTAGTAGCAGTTTCCTCTGTTACATTTTCCTTACACCCATTATGCTCCTCTACCTTATCATCACCCTTATTTTCCTCAGACTGATGTTCCTTCTTATTCTTCCTATTTCTCCTCTTGCAGTACCTCTCTTGGTGCCCAAGCTGATGGCAAGCCTTGCAATAGTGAGGGACCCACTCATAATATACATGTTGCTCTAGAGTAATCCCATAAGGAGTGCAAATGGGTATAGTTAAAGGCATGTCTTTGGACACATCAGCTTCTATGAGGCATCTAGCATATGACACCCTTTCCTTGGTGGTTGTACATTTGTCGGCATACATTGGGACCCCAATTCTGCTAGCTATCTTACTTAATCCACTCATAGACCAATATTGTACATCCAAATTGGGAAAAGTTACCCAAATGGGAACTCTGTGCACTTCCTCCAGAGATATACAAAAATTTGGAGACCAGGGTTTTAAGACCAGTGCCCTATTACCCACAATCCATGGCCCACCTTTCAGAATGCTATCCCTATCCTCCGTTGATGAGAATCTGAAGAACACCCACCCCTTAGCATGTGGAAGCACTTGGGGTAATTGCACATGAGCCCAATACTTAGCCACAAACTCCCTGAGCACAGCCAACTTTGGGTTCCCCCCAACAACAAAGCCCACAAGAGCATTCTGCCAATAAGCAGATTCATCAGCAATGTCATTATCATCAAATATTACAGTATCAGAATGGCAAACATCAGGCATAAATTGGAGTTTCATTCCCTGCCTAGGTTTCCTATTCCCCATCAGAACCTTGTTCCATTTTCCTCCATCCTTCACCCCATTGTGAGGAGCATACGAGGTATCACCATTACTGATATTCAGTTCATCATTAATAACATTCAATTCATCAACCCCATTCAAATTATGCCTCACAATTTTTTCATTTATCACATTCACATCATTGACCACATTACCCATATCAGTCACAGAATTATCAAGAACAGAATTCACCGTTAATTCAGTAGTATCAGAAGTGAAACCCAGTTCTTCTAAGTTAGAAATCAAAGTTGTCTTACCAGATTTCCTCCCAGAATTAACCAGAGATGAGACAGAAATCGTCGGTGGGAGAAAATCACCTAAAACCGCCATTGAAGGGCTTTTCTGGGTTGAGATTCCAATCACCATCTTGCTTCCATTTGCTGCACCAGTAGTATCATAATTTGCCATTAATGCAAGAATTGCTTCACTAGGGGAATTTTCATCCTCTGATTCATTTTCTTCTTCTCCTTCTTCTATTCCCCAACACGCAGAAAGAACTTGATCGACTTTGTTTGCAAGATTTGTTCTTCTTTCCTTTTTCTTTTCGATTTCCCACAGAGGACATGATTTATTCCATGTCCCGGTTTCAACAAGTGCCATCATTAATAGGTTTACTAGAAGATGTATTTTTATTTTTATTAATTTTTTTTTTCTAAAGTTAGGATTATTCTTGAAAAATTTAGACATTTTCTTAGCAATAAAAACAAGATCATCCTCATCATAATCAGTGTAAGAGTTATCAACATTATTAAGAGATTTTAAAGCAAGTTCTTGATCTTTGTTGGATGCTTCTGGCGTTCGAGCTTCAATAATCATTTCATGGGGCATGAGTGATCCCATAAGTTGCTCTAATGGAAGGTTTGTAAGATCTTTTACTTCCTGAATTGCCGTCACTTTTGGCATCCATTTGTCTGTTGGTAGGTATTAGGATTTTTCTGACTTGATCTTCAATATTGTATTCTCTACAAGGAGATTTTAGATCATTTAAAATAATAGTAAAACGAGTAAACATCTCCTTAATCGATTCTTTTCTTTTCATCTCAAAGGATTCATACTGTTGAATAAGTAGATCAATTTTAGCCAGTTTTACTTCATTACAACCTTCATTAGCAACTTGTATAAAATCCCAAATTTCTTTGCCACTTTTAAAAGAAGAAGTTTTACTAAAGTCATCAGTTCCCAAAGTACAATGTACGAGTTTCACAGCTTTAGCATTTTTTTCCAATTTTTTAAATTCAACTTCAGTCCATTTATCCTCTGGGATTTCATTACCTGTTGTGTCAACAATTGGTAAAGGTCCATTTTTCACAATTTGCCATACCTGATAGTCTTCAGATTTAATGAAGACTTCCATACGATTTTTCCATCCAGTATAGTTCTCACCGTTAAAGAATGGAGGTCTTACGGCAGATTGGCCCTCTTGGATACTGTTCTGTGTGTTTGAGATCGACATTCTCTTCAGGTGTAATTCCTATAGCTAAGAGAAAATGAGGCTCTGATATGAATTGTTAGTAGCACAAGGAACACAAGAGGGGGGAGGGGTGAATTGTGTTACCCCAAATTTGTGGAATTAAAATTAAATTGAAAGAACTAAAATTAAAGTACTCATGATTTACGTGGAAAACCCATTACAACTCACAAAGGATAAAAAACCACGGCCTAAAGGACTTTAAATACTACTTCTTTTATTGATGAAGTAGACAACTCGATCAAGTTAACTCTAACCCGACCCACGCACTTGAACACTCGTTCAAGCCAAAACGCACTTTGGAACTCTCCTAAGCCTATCCCAACAATTAACTCTAGTTGCCATAGTATATTTCTCAAAACACCTTTTAACACTTCTTAATTAAAGTAGAAAGGTACACTGTATAACCTATAGCAATGCACTCACTCACTGTGTACGAATGGTTGTTTGACAATGGTTAAGAACAAGAACATTTTTGAAGATTTAGGAAAGTTTTGACTCAATAATTCTCTCTAACAAAAGTTGTATGTGAATAAGGGTGAGCGATTGATTTTTCAGAATAAACAACTGTTACTTTTATAAGGGAATTCTGAGTCTCCAAAAATCTTTTTGATACGTGATATTTTAAGTTCATTTTATGAACTAAATAGAAGATTTTACTTTTGAAATAAGTAAGAGTTGAAAACACAATAATTCTGAAAACCATTTTAGGAGGAAGTAATCAAGATATCCAAAATAAATATTCTCTCCTTTAAAATAGATGATTTCATATAAGATAAAATACTTGAAGATTTTAGCAAATCATCTTAAAAAAGATTTTATCAATTATTATATATGTTGCCTAACCTCATAAGTAATACATTGATTTTATGCATTGCTTTAATATGAACTCTAGCAAATAAATAAATTACTAGAGACCATGAAATATAACTTGTGAGTCCAACCGATTTGTTACGCAACCTCTTGCATAATTCAAAATACCTGAAAACACTAACACACAAGTTAAGTAGCATCACTTTAAAAATAATAATTATGTTTGTCATCTTCAAAACTCAATTGCTCCAACAATTTGGCTAGTTGGAAATAATTATCCATACAATATTTAAAGAGGAGGAATGACTCTAAGGTGGGATACTGTAGTAATTGAGGTAGTACTAATGTTTTCTACAGCCCTATAGCACTGACTTCTCTTGCATGTATAAGTGAGTCTATGCCTGTTTAATTTCACTATATAAAAGTTGTGAATGAGTTTCACTATGTACAGACTCTAAACTACCTATTATTTGCATTTTCTACATTACCCTTTTATTAAGACTGAAATAATGTTTACAACAGTATTAGGATACTTTTGGACTGTTAAAATACTTTCTGAACGATTGAACTATCATACTTTCTTGTGCTTTTTCCATATTGTATGCATAATTTGCAGTAGTTACCAACATAGGTTGGTCATAGTGATAAGTGCCTTGGTGGTATCCCCCCACCACCAGGGTTCAAACCCCACTATGGGCATTTGGGATCCCTTACCCCTTTACCCCCTTCCCCCCAAATGTCTGGCCATTAGCTTCTGGGCCTTTATACCGAGATGGGTCGGCACAGGAGCGGTCCTCCTTACCATTAAAAAAAAGAAAATCGTAGTAGTTGTAAACATGACTCTAGGTGGGATACTTCATTTGCTAAATCCGCGACAGATAAGACTATGACAATGAAAAAGAGGTTTTTTTTCTTTTTTCTTTTTTTTTTTTTTTTTTTTTTTTTTTTTTGCATCACAACCCAAAAATGAAGCTAACATTAGTTTTGAGACATAAATTAACGGACTTACCTTTTTCTCTCTCTCTCTTTCTCTCTTTGTAAAAACTTGGGACTCCACCGGTTTCGATTTTCTCTTGCTTGCAAGAACTAAACGAATTCGCAGAATAGTGTTTGTTTGAGTTGTATCTATATATATAGAATTTAGATCAATTAGGAAATTACTAATTAACATACCTTTTCTTTGTGAGGATTTGTTGCTGAAAATCGCAATAGGCAGTATTGAATGGTAAATGTAGTCCACAGGCTCAATTTTCTCCTGCCTGCAACAACTAAGTGAATTTGCAGTTTAGTGTCTGTTTGAGTCGTATATATATAGATTTTAGATCACTTAGGATAGATACTTACGCAGATACTCGTTTCTTGGACATGATTAATTGCAAGGGGCAGACTTGAATGCCAAAGTTGAGTGGACCAACTTTGAATTTCTGTTGCCTGCAACAATCAAACGCACCTGCAGCTTAGTGTTTATTTAAGTAGTATCTAGGGGTGAGCAGAGTGATCCTGATCCAATGATCTGATCCAACCGTTTTTTATCCGAAATGCGTATATTCGATCCGTAAAAGCCGGATCGGATATCTAATCCGGTTATTTTCTCAAAAATTCGGATCAGATACGGATTTTTGAAATCCGAATATTCCATATTCGATTCGAATTTATTTTTACAATTAAAAATATAAACTAACCTTATTTTCTCTCCACCGAAACCGATTACTCTCATCCAATCTTATATGTAGTTTTTAAATTATTTCAACTTAATATAGTGTCAGTAACAAAGCGCTACTGTTGTTGGGTATAGATAAAGTAAGAACATATTGGTACTGCTACTCAAAAATATAATTGGGTAGATTGTTTGAATTCATAAAGTATAATACTGCTTGTATGATACTACGAATATGTAATTGTTATTTTAAAAGTGTCGATTGTTCAAAATTAAACCTAAACTACTTGCATGCCTCGTACGATGCACGGATTAATGCTTATTTGCTTGGTAAAAGGAAATGAAAATAGGACATCTAACCAAATGCAAGCTGATATATCCATGACTTGTTACGCAGTTACAGGACACGTGCAACACTACATAATGTGGTTAACTAAAACAAACACGTATAACAATTGTGATAGCTCTATTTAGTAATGAACTACTAATTAGTTAATCGTGTTATTTCATTGTTCCCTTGGATGACATCGGATGAGTGCATGAATAAGTCTATCTACATGTTTAATTACTTACCATGTATCTAATCACTAACTATCCTTAGTAATTATGTAGTTTGTAATTATTCATCTTTTTACCAAATAGTTTTGTTATTTAAAAAATAAAATTAAAAAGAATTATTTTACTTTACTATCATCTACTTTTAGATTAGGGAAATTATATATGGTTCCCTTGTGTTTTAGATTTTTCTACATGGAGGACAATGTTTTATCAAAATTTACATGGTACCTTTTAGTTTTGACAATATTTATGTGGTTCCATCTCGCTGACTACTTTGTTAAGAAAATATTTCATTGATCAAATTTATCCCCCACTACCGAACATACTTCCCTATCTCCAATAACTCACAACTGCCACTTAAAAGTTAACAAAGTGCATATTATGCAAAGTTTTGGAGATAACGACTCTAACCTTAAAGAACTAAAAAAATGTGCAAAAATGAGTGGTTAGAGACCTCATAATAGTTGTAACATGATTTTGAAGACATAGAAGAAAGGATAGAACGCCAAAAAAAAAAAAAAAAATTAATTGAAGGAGATTAGTCTTATGAAACAAAACACATGATTTCAAAGATCACAATGTAGATGATTTAAGCTATAGGGCCACTACGTAGAATTTCAGAAAACATTTTCCTCTAAGTAGAAAAGCCCAGGCACCATATAAAAACATCTCTTTATATTATATATCAAAAAAATGATAATGTACCATTTTATAATGAGATTTGTATAGTAAGATGGAAAAATTCATCCATCATGAACATACATTTGTGGAAAGAAAAAATATTAATAATTCATTTACAATATTAATATTTATCATAAATTCAATGCAATTATTTATTTATGATATACATACATTAACTATCTAATTGACTTTCCAAATTCAAAATTTAGTTACATTCCTTTACCTACAAAGTTTATTGCATTACATTAAATATTGAAATGATGACATGGAAATACTTGATGACTTGGCAATATGCTAGGGTGATGTGGATGACACGTGTCGACCTAACAAACTGTAGGATTCAAAATAGATATTCACAATAGAATATTTTAATATTGAGTGATTATGGTTATAGAGAGATCCGGAAATCCGATAATCCGATCCGGTTTAAACCGGATCTGATACTGACCGCATTTTTAGTGATCCAAGAAACCGGATGTAACACCCCAACAAGGGGTTCGAATGGTGCTGGCTAAATGGTTACCTAGGAATAGTGCTGCATGGCCAACAGGGGTTCGAATTTCACCTTAGACAACTTTTAAAAAAAGTGTAATATCCCAAGGATTTGATGGTTGAGGATAGCTTAAATGATTTGATGGTACTACTCATATCACCCAGGTGCATCTTCTTTTCATGGAGCTCATTCCTTAGAAACTCCATAGTTAAGCGTGCTTGGCTTGGAGTAGTATTTGGGATGGGTGACCTTCTAGGAAGTTTCTCAGAAGCATGCGAGTGAGGATAAAGCATGCTGGAAAGACTTGTGGTGGTGTGCGGGGTCAGTCCTTAACTAAGAGAGCAGATGTTGGAGTCCTTAACTAGGAGAGAGGATCTTGGTAGCACCACCAGCCTGTGTAGGAGGCTAGGGTGTTACACCGGATATCCGAATTTCGTATTAAAGTCGGATCAGATATCCGGTTTTGCTCACTCCTAGTTGCATCTATATAAGCTTTTGGATCATTTGGGACAGATACTGATGAACATACCCGTTTAGGACTTTTTTTTTTTTTTTTTAACCGCGCGTGAAAGAGTTGAGGGTGGTTAAGCCTCCTTAAATCTCTACAATTTCTTCTGTAACTTAATTGCTAGTTGTGTAATTTTTTTTTTTTTAATTCTAGGTTTTTTACGTGATAATGTTTCTGTAATATCCCGAATTATTGTTCAATTTTGAATAATAATTCACTATTGATTTAATGGTTAAAAAAAAATTGATTTTTATATATTTTAGATTTAATTAACTGACTTTCGGATTTTTATTTAATTAAAAAAAATGATATTGAGGTCTAGTGGGATTCCTCTCCCAAAATCCTCTCCTTTTTTCAGGTTAAAAGAGAGAGAGAGAGAGAGAGAGAGAGAGAGAGAGAGAGGTGAAGGAAATCGCTCTACTTTCCCTCGCATGTTCAAAAAAAAAAAAAAAGAAAAGCTGACTTTCTCCTTCTAGTCTCTCAACTCAGTAGAGAGAAAAGAGAAAAGAACGTATCTCATCTCTTCTTCTACTTTGCTCTTTGATCGAAAAGGAGGAACTAATCCCTTCCAATTTTCAAGTAAGTGTTAAACTACTCCTTCTTATTCAAAATTTTGGTTGTTATTGTTGTTTTTGAACAATTATATATTAGGGTTTCATATTCTTGTTTTAAATTCTATTGTTGTAGGGTTTTGTTCATAGATCATGAGATTTGTAAGTTTTAGGGTTTCGGTTTACAAAATTGTGCATATTTTTAGCATACTAGCTAGACTTTTGGGAATTAACTACACAGTAAGGACCTAACCTTTCTCATTTCAGTGGTTTAAGGATCCGATCTTTTATTTTGGTGGTTTAAGGACCTTACTTTTGCTTTTGGAGGTTTAAGGACCAATTCTTTTGAGTTTTGTGGCTTTAAGGACCCAACTATGATTGGGTTTTGATGACGTGGCATCGAACAAAATAAATAATTATATTACCTCCTCCATAACTCAAAAAAAAAAAAAAATGTGATCAACGAAATACCCCCATTTTACTCTCTCCTCTTCACCTTCATGGCTTCCTAGTTTATGGCCCTCTTTTCTCATTCTTTGAGTCTAAAACTTTGTCATCAAATTGGTTGAAACAAAAATATTTGGTGTGAGATTTAAGTTGGAAATGACAAAATTTTGGAGTTTTTTTTTTTTTTTTTTTTTTAATTTTGTTTGTGTGGGGGGGTGGTTTAGGGTTTATGGACATAAAAGGAATTGAGGAGATCAGATAGGAAGAAATCAAAAAACATTTTGGTTGCCCGCAAAGGAACGGGAAGCAGACACTACTAGAAATTAGACTATTTACGACAATCAAATAACGACGGTAGTAAAAACCCTTCGTAATTGATCTTTCGCAACATGAAGTACCCGTTGTGATTGATCTTTCGCGATGGGAAATACGTGAAAAACGATCGTAAACTACAACTACGACGCCACCCTTTTAGGACGGGATGACGACAAAATTCCCGTCGTAATTGACCTTTTGCGACAGGAAGTACTGTCACAAAAGAGACATTCTCTAGTAGAGAGAGGTAGGAGTAAATTTTTTAGAGTTTTTTTTTTTTTTTTTTTTTGGTCTGTGTGCAGTTTCTGACCTTTTAAATGAGGGTTATTTGGTCAATTTTTATTTCTCATCTAGTTTTACATTATTTTAATGAGCTATTAAATGTTTTAATTTTTTTTTTTAAACTTCTCTGGTGCCACGTCATCAAGGCCCAATTGGAGTGAGGTCCTTAAAGCTACAAAATCCAAAAGGTTGGGTCCTTAAACCACCAAAAGTAAATGTAAGGTCCTTAAACCACCAAAATAAAAGATCGGGTCCTTAAACCACCAAAAGTGAAAAGGTCAGGTACTTAGTGTGTAGTTAGTTCTGACTTTCGGTGTTATAGTAGAGAGAATTAAATCTGGAATTTTGATCATAATTTCAGATTTAGTTTTCTTGTTGTTTCATAGGATTTTCGGTGCTTTTAGTGTTGTTTGGGCAATGAATTCAAGTCTAAAATATCTTCTTTTAAATCTGAAATTTATTTTGTTGATTTTATACGCATACATTGCTTTAGATATTATTGGAAGAGTATAAAAAAAAAATGAAACAAACGGTCGTGAGCACTATTGGCGTGAATGCTGCAACTGTTGTGCTGCTGGCCTGCTGCTGCTGCTGCCAGCAGTAGCTGTACAGTGGGCCGGGCATTGGGTCACTTTGCATAGTCATTTCAGCGACTTTCGAGTGTTTTTCGGGTGTCAGAAATCAGTTTTGGGGATGGGTTTTTGTTATTATTTTCAAAACAGAAAATTTAATTTATTTTCATAAGTTAGAATCATGTGTATTAATTAGAAATTTTATTTGTGGATGTTATGGAACCCGAGAGGAGCCCACGTGCGTTATTTTGTGAGCGTGTTCAAGGTAATTCCACGTCTACTATTCTTCTCAAACCCAACGAAAAGTTTGGTACTTGCTAAGTGTTATGTATTGAGCATGTTGAGTTGTTATTATGTTTGTTAAACATAAATGGTTGGCATTGTATACATTAGAAGCATGCTAGTTGGGGAAATGGTGAATATAATCAAAGACATTGATTCATGTTCATATGTAATGAAATATGATCATTAATAAGAATGTATTATATTTTGAATTGGCATGAGATTTATTATTGGAGTATTGTATGTAAGAGTTGCAATTAAGTATAATACTTACATGGGAAAACATGGACTCAATACTGAGTGAGATTGGTTATTGGATATGTTGTATATAAGCATGATTATTTTGTGTGAAAATAAATGTATTAATGGTTTGTTGTATGGACATGATCTAAAAATATGTTACGAGGGTTAAGAAATCTTTAGGTAGGATCCCCTAAAGGTTGCGAACTTAGGCTAGTTACTTATAGGGCTCGCACGACTTCAGTTTATGCGAGATGCATTATAAGTCTTTGGTTTGGTAGAATAGAGATTAAAACAGTCCCATTTGGAGACTGGTCTTCCTTTTAAACCTTATGGTTGACAAGGGGGGGTGCACATCTAGGACTTTTGCTGATCAGTTGGT
>BSSO01002919.1:0-17860 GCA_030267885.1 Mesembryanthemum crystallinum
AGAAAAGGGGAGGGAAAACCAAAAAAAATTAAAAAAATTAAAAATTAAAACCCATTTTATTCATTAAACTAGGGGTAAAATGGTCAATCGACATGCTTTATTGGCCGGAATAGGGCATGAGGTAGTGATCGACAAAAAAAAGTGGTTATAAGGTAGTTATTTTCAAAAAAAAAAAATTATAAGGTAGTTAGTCGCAAAAAGTGGAATTGAAAAGGTAGTTATCGGCAAATTTTTGTAATAATAGCTATTATGATGATGATAATGATGATGATAAAAAAAATAAATAATTGTTATTATTATTATTTATTTATTTATTTAGGATAAACTTGTATAAATAAATGACCAAATAAATAACAACAACGAAAAAAAATAAAATAATAATAATAATAATAATAATAATAATAATAATAATAATAATAATAATAATAATAATAATATGCACTGAACTGAACTGAACTGATCGGAGCTGAACTGAACTGAACTGAACTGAATATAAGCTAAAATAAGGTGAAGAGAACATAGCCTAACTTAACTTAATTTAACTTATTGTAACTGAATTGAACTGAACTTGTTGCGACTGAATTGAATTGAACTTATTGCGACTGAACTAAATTTATTGTGACTGAATTGAACTGAAACTTATCAAAATATGTTGAAAAAACAGGCCGTTACTTGGGCTGTATGGCCCAGTATGAAGCCGAAAAAGGCCCTTAATCTTTAACCCATCCTTGTACTTACATACAGCTTTGTAGCTATTTAACCCTCGGTCTCAAAATAAAAGTTACACTTTTTTTTTCCGGCAAAATTTTAGCTATGATATTACCGCTTAACCCTTACCCTATCAATAAAAATTTATTTTTGCTAATTTTATCTCTTTTCACATGTGCACAACATCAATTTATATGTTCAATCATTTTTTTTCCATAAAGGGCAATTTGGGGTTTTCACCCTTCCACTAAATTTTGGCGAAAAAGTGAACTGTAATTTTCATTTAGGGACGTAGTGAGTATTTTGTAATCTCTTCATCTCACTGACATTAAAAAAACAAGAAGCTAGGAGTATTTTACTTCCCTGTATCATGTGAATAAGGTTATGTTCTATTCATGTTATTTTTGTTGATATTTATTGTTGATTGTTGATTTTTGTTAATTTTACTGATTTTTGTTGATTAAATTTATTCGATAGAGAGAGACTTTGCTAATTTTTATTTATTTTTAATGATTTCATTGAGCTTTTACTCATTTTTACTGACTCTACTAATTATTTTTTGATTTTTGCTGAAGTCAACAATAAATCAATAAAAAATAAAATTGAGGAGAACAAAGCCTAATACGATTATCTTTTATTTTTATACGACGATGTGTTGGGATATGCTCTTTTCACTTGGGAAAAAAAAAAGAACTAAACTGAATTGAATCAAACTACTGAACTGTACTGAATAACTATTACTACTTAGAAAAAGTAAAAATAAAGATGCCTATATTTTTCACCCGAGTTATACTACTTTGTAGAACCAATGTGGAAATCACTTTGAAAGTTACTTTGCTTTTTACCCATTATAGCCTCAAACACACTCCTACTTTCTTTTCATCTTGTAAGAATCCAAAATGCAATCAAAGGCCATTTTAAAGTTCTTAGAAAGGTCCCATATGTAAAGGAAAAGGTCAATCATCATTATTTAAAGAAAACAAAATGTTCAAAGGTGTTCATCCATTAACTTAGAGCCCACTAAACTTCAATCCTTCTGGCAAGTCCCATGTGCATAGAGTCCATTACCTTCTTGGTTCTATAAGTTGACTCACTGTTTTTCTTTCTTTCTTTTTTTTTCTTCTTTTTAAGATACAAACAAGTCTACTATTTACTCATTTATTGTCTTAGTCATTATCTTTTTCTCAACTTTAATTCTTTAGCTCCAAATTCTATACCCCTATGTAACAATTTAGAATTATTTTTGTACAAGGTGATCGTAAATAAATAGGAGGTTCTTCTATAATGTCCATACTTCAAATCATTTTTTTTTTCTCTTTCTCCAAGAGGAAATTCCTTTAATATGGGCGTGTGACTTGAGAAAACTTTTCAACCCACTGTAACCTGTATTAGTGTATTGCTTATTCACTATTGAACCAATTACGTCTAAATATCTTATTCATCAACAAACAAAAAAAAAAAAAAAAAGTTAAATGGGGAAGCAAATGTCTATTCTTATTATCTATCCATTGAATTTATGATGAACTGTCCCATTTAGCTCATTTCTTAAACTTTACTCAAAAACAACTGTAACCTTTATTTTGAAACGGTTGAAGTAGAAAGTCATAGATTAAGAGGGGATTGGGGGGGGAGGGGGGGGATTCCTCATCATCGATTGGAAGAGATTTTAGCCATCAGCTTTCTAGCTACTAATCGTATGTGTTGCTAAGACTATAGTAATAATATATAGTATGTCGTTATTAACCACGTAAATCTATCACTAAATTGCATTTTATTGTAGTAATTTTAGTTTCAAACTATCATTACTCACGCCTGTAAGAAGATATTCACCCTCATATTATCATGATATCATTAACATCTTCTACATTCATCTTCCTCTTCAATATCAAATTGGTAGGTTTACATCTTCATATAAGACATTTTCTCTAGGTGTACCTAATATTGCTAGCAATTATGTCCTCAAAGCTTTTTGGGACCAAATGCTTGGATTAGATAGTCCCAAGCTAGCTACTTAAGACACATTAATTAAAATTCTTGAGGAAATGTCCTCTCCAAATTGAGGTATATAATGTTACACTTAAATGCTTCATGCTATTTGTCACAAATATGAACATTCCATTAACAACTTGCTTGGTGGCAGTTATATGATTAGTTGTATAATTGTTTGTGGTTTCTCTTTGATGTGCATTTTTAACCACTTTCAACTGAAGCATATCAAAATCGAATGTATCATTGTCTATGACTTCTTCTTTGATGTAAACTTTTGTCATGGACCGTATAGGACCATATACTTGATTATAAAGTACTCCCTCTGTTTCATAAGAAAAATTTATATTTAATTATTTGAGGTATATTATTACTCCAATTAGAAATTTAAGTCAAGACAGTCAATAAAGGTATAACCGTGTCTAACTTCTCAACACTATAGTAAACAGTTTTGATTCTGTCTCGCTATATAGTTGAAAGACATGGACATATATTTATATAGTATTACTATTATATATATAGAAAGTGTAGTGTCTTTTTTTTTCGTTCCTTGATTCATGTTTATATGTATATATGTATAATGTTCACTAATATAGAAACAGGATTTCACTACCCCTAATTTACTATGGTTCTCAAATAACGGTATTAAATATAGTAATATCTACTACAGTTTCTAATTCAACCACAGTAGATACTTCTGAAATAAAAAAGCTCGTAACTAATATACTACAGTTTTCAAATTAACCATAGTAGATAATTAGACTAGGAAAAAAGCGCACTTAATCTACTATGGTTATAAGTTAATCCATAGTAGATAGTCAGACTAAAAAAGCGCGTGTCACTATTCTACTGTGGTTATTGGTTTACCCATAGTAGATTATTACTATTATTTTATTGAAACCTCTTTAAGTTAAAATATTTGCTACATCATACACTTGATAAACTAATTTTTAGGCAATGCAAGCAACTATGTTCATATAATAAAAATACTAAAGATTTGTTGTTCCAATCTGTGTGTAATCATGTCGCACTTCTTATACATTTGTCACATCAGTTTTTTTAATATTAAGATGTTATGTGTCAAATTTATGAAAGGTGGAATTTGTTGAAACAAGGGATAGTTTATAAATTGTGATATACATTAATATTGGAAATCAAAGACCCAATATTTCAAACTCCAAACGAAAAATGATACACCTAATATGATATAAATCTAAAAATGCTCAGGACGTTGAAAATTATTATTTTTATTTAGGAAAAATTTCATTTTGGTTACCTGACGTTAGGCCTATTTGCAATTTGGATACCTGCCTTTTTAATATTCTCATTTTAGGTACCTGAAATTTTAAAAACTGTATCATTTTGGGTTATTTCACTAACGGCGTTAAAAACTCCATTAAGATGCTGAAATGTTATCAATCAAAAAATATTCTAAAAATTCCCAAAATGTTGTAGAAAATTCTAAATAACTAAAAATAAATATTTCATAACTTTTGAAATTCTTTTAGTAATTTTTAGAAATTTTTTAAGAATATTTTTCTAATTGACACGTCAGCATTTTAACAGAATTTTTGACGTCGTTAGTGAAATGACCCAAAATGAGACCATTTTTTAAATTTCAGGTACCCAAAATGAGAATATTGAAAAGACAGGTACTCAAATTGCAATTAGGCCTAACGTCGGGGTACCCAAAATGAAAATTTTCCTTTTATTTAACAGAAGCTATTATTATTATTATTATTATTATTATTATTATTATTATTATTATTATTATTATTATTATTATTATTATTATCTTCCAAAAACAAGGCAATGTTTACCAAAAAATTATTTTATTTTAAAATTAGCTTTGGAATGTTGATGAACTTGGGTACCCTTCAAAATTAAATAAAACAAAGAAACTACACTGCAGATTGGTTGGCGAGACAGGGGCATAATGGTCATAGCACTTGGAATCAAAAGATATTTCTAGGTAACTTATGAAGATTTTATATACTGCCCAGATTGGGTGAACTCTTATGAGGAGGGTTTTCTAATCTTTAACACTTACTTTACCCATAAATAAATAAATTATGACATTATAAGTAAGTTTTTTAAAAATTAAGTATCATAGGAATCAATGAGATATACTGATATTTAACATAAATTAATTCAAATATGTACACCGATGTTTCAAAAAATACATTAAGGTATATTACTTATGTAAAGTTGATTGGAAATGAGAAATCCACTAAAGAGAGTCATTAAAATGTCAAATTAGCCCTTGTGAAAAGGCGGGAATTTCCCTCCTTAATAGCATTAATATAGAGTGGGAAAACGAAAAAGAAAAAAATGCAAATATATAAATATTACCTATATGTTTACAAAAAAAAGGGCTAAATCTACTTTTTACAAAAAATAAAAAATTCAATAAGTTACATTAAGTGCGTTATGGTCATAAAATCATTAAATTGAGCTAACAATTGAAGATGCAATGTCATGTCATATTTGACTTGTTGGAAAGTAGCAGTAGTACTCAACTTATTTTTCTAAATGTCATTATATCTATTCGTATTTACATATTAAATTTCAGTATAATCTATTGAAATTTAACAAAATTAAAGAAATGAAAATTAAGGCTTTGTTCTCTTCAACTTATTTTTGTTGATATTTATTGTTGATTATTTATTTTTGTTGATTTTCGTTGATTTTTGTTGATTTTATTAATTTTTGTTGATTTTTGTTGATTTTACTGATTTTACTCATTTTTGTTGATTTTTGCTTAAATCAACAAAAATAAGCTCTAGAGAACAAGGTCTAAGTGATGCATGTTTATAAGACATGGTAAAAGGTATAGTATATACTTTCCATTTCTTGAAGTTATTGAGAGATAGATATGGAATTTAGGATACTTTCATTTATAAGATGGATAAAAATTGTACTATGAGATTCCAGGTTATGTACCACTCTAATGCAAATGATTTACATTTACATAACCTTCAAAGGCTTTAAAAAAAATGATAAATTGCAAATAAATCATTTCTCATTTTCCCATAATCTTTCTACCTTCATTTTTCACCCACACTTCTGCTTCTTGAACCCAAACCTCTGAGTTCCTAAATCATACTCAATGTAGAAATTCTGTTGCTGATAATTCCCCAGTATAATCGCCGGCCCGAGAGACGCAACGGGCGAACCCAAGCCCGCGTCCGACACTATCGTCAAACACAACACCCCTGTGTCATTAACAACGAATGACGTGAAATAATTGGACACGGGCAACTCCATTGTGGCACCCCCCAAAAAATGAAAAGCCAACCGAGGAAAAAACGAAACGTTTCGATGACCCAAACCTGAAACATCATCGTAACACAGCCCGAAGCCTGACGCGACCTCTGCGGCCTTATTCCGCCTATAGTGGCGGCCCGTTTGGGCCACCAACTCGGCCACGAGCGGGCCATACAAGGCCCGGTCCATGGACGTAAATGTTGAACCGGAATCAACTATAACACCCCCGTTTCCGGTCGGGCCGGGCCTGAGCAACTTGTGGGGAAACTTGACCGTTTTTTTACCAACGGTAATTTTATTTAAGTTGACGTAGTAATACTCATTGTATGGTGACTTTGCCGGGTTTTTGTGAAACCGAGTGTACTTCACGCCGGAACACGCGCCGGCGCCGGCGTTTTTTCCGGTTAGGATCAAGTCACTGCTTTTGGGCTTGTCATCGAACTTATGATCAAGAAGACAGTAACTGAACTTCCTGAGCTTGAGCTGATTCGGTAGCGAAGTCGGGGCCCGCCCGAACCCGGCGATCCCCTGAGGCTGCTGCAATGATAAAACAGAGCATCCGAAGAGGAAATCTGGGACTGCCTGGCCCGGAAAATCCAAGTTATCCGTGATCGCGAGCCCGACTGTCGCCCCGAGCCCGTACCCGAGAGCATAGTCCGGACAGGCCCGGGCCCGGGAGGAGGTATTGCTCTGGCCCGGTTGGGCCGAGCACCGGGCCTTCACGTCGGGCCCGAAGAGCCACCCGCATTTTGGGTTGCGACACCCGACGACGTGGGTGGTGGAGGAGAGCTTGGGCTTGAAGGTGGCGATCTTGGCGGGGTCGATGCCGGAGAAGGTGCAATTAAGGCAGCTGTACTTCGCCGTGCAGGGGACCCACAGAAGGCTGCTGCCCGTGTCGAACACAAGCGGGATCGACTGCGGCGGGGTGCCGAAGGAAAGGGAAACAGAGTAGCCCCCATAGCTGCGAGGGTAAAGAGGTGTTTTTTCAGTGGAGTGCAAAACAGAAGATGGTTTGTTGTGTGGGTTTTTGAGGTGGTGAGCTCTTTCGAGTGTCGATTTCGCAATGTGGGAGATGAATTCCAATGAATTTGAGGATGGATTTTGGGAGTGAGTTGAGGTGAGAGAAAGAGTTATGGTGTGTGGTGAGGTTGAAGATGAGGAGGGTAAGATGAGGAAGGAGGAGAAACAGAGGAAACAGAGCAAAACAGAGGCCATTGTTTTGTTTTTGATAGGATTTTTATGATGGAATGTTTTTATTTATATTGTGTAGTTTTGTTTGAAAGTGAGAAGGATTGTGTTGTGTTGCTTCATTGTGTTGTTTTTGTGTTGGTGTTTTGTGTACGTTTTGTTTGCTTTGAGAGGGGACCAAGAGAGAAAATCATGGTTGATTGAGAGGAAGAATTGAGTTTGAGGTGATTACTGAATAGTGAGAGATTAGTGGCCCATGGTCTGAGGCTTTTTATATACTCAATAGTCTCATAGTTATCTCTTTTTTTATATAGTGGATTAGTTTTTTTAATTATTTGGAGTAATTATGTTTTTGTTTTGCATGATTAGAATCATATGTAGGTGATATTTAACCAACAATATAATGACTGGAGTTATCGTTTTTTTATCTGTATGTGCCAAGTACGTGCGTTATTGAAATGTATCTGTATATTACATGAAGAAATACCATTCTAGATTGGCAAATAGTATTGATTAGTTGTATTAGATGCTTTGGTCATATGTTAGATAATGTTGTTTGTAAAAAGATGTTGTGGTTAAGTTAGCTGATCATCAGGGTCGTTTTTTTGGCAAGTATGAAGTGATCGATGGCACAAGACTACTTCCTATTTGAACAGGGCTCATTTTTAACATATATCCAACACTAAACCCATGACAATAAATTTTCAATCTTTTCAAAAAGTCTTTTTACAGATGATTGCTTTGAAAATTATTTTTGATTAGTCAAGGGCCGCACTTTTACTAATGTACAGGGCCATTAAAATTTTCCAAAAACTTGAGGACAATGCTGTTTATTATCAGATAATTTATTAGTGGTTTGTTTAAAGATCCAAAAGAAGTCTAACTAACCACAAGTTAATCCCAAGAACTCCTTAGGTTTTGTTCTCTTCAACTCATTTTTGTTAATTTCAACAAAAATCAGTAAAATCAACAAAAATCAATAAAATCAACAAAAATCAGTAAAATCAACAAAAATCAACAAAAATCAACAATAAATATCAACAAAATCATATGAAGAGAACATAGCCTTATAGTGGTTTTTCACGTTAGCCTGAAGGATGTCAAAAAAGTCAATCCAATCAACTACTTATTAAAAACTTGTTTGATTGATCGTCGACTTGATAACAAAAACCAAAAATGCCAAAATTCAATTCAAATACTACACCTCCATTGTACATATAAGACACACTATGATTTCTGCTATACATAATTTGGAAGTAGAATGGGATAGAAATATTGTTTCTATTGTCATTTATTCCAAGCTTAAAGGTTAATGAGAGTATCATCCATCACAAGGCCTGAAGGCATTGCATCAAACTAAACATGCAGTTGGATTTTCTCACACCACAAATTTAAGCTTCAAAGTGTTTCTACTTTCTTAAAAAGAGCAATATTAAGAAGGGATAGGGTGGAGCTAACAATGGATGGCTTACACTTGTTAGGAGATAGGCGGATGTGATAATTACACAAACTTACCTCTAACTTTTTTTTTTTTTTTTTTTAAGTAGTAGAAGGAGCAGACTACCTATAATTCGGCTTAGTTGAGAATATACCTTTAACTAATAGGAGTATAAGAAATTGTCTTTAATAGATTCATAATATATATTTATGAATTGAAAATACTTCAAATAGCTAACAATGAAAAACAATANTGTTTTTTAAGTGAAGGAAGTCAATGGTAGCCGTTAGCCGGAAAAATGTTTGTCCCATCTAGAATAATTGAATTTGATCAATTTTAAACTGGGGATTAGCTAGCTGTACTACTTCGACCTCGCGAGTGTAAATAATGTTTAGAAAATAAAAATGAATAATTAAATAAAGGAAAATTTTTATTTTGGGTGCTCGATATTAGGCCTAATTGCATTTTGGATACCCGCCTTTTCAATAATCTCATTTTGGGTAACTGAAAATTTAAAAATTGTCTCATTCTGGGTCATTTGATTGACAGTGTTAAAAATTCCATTAAATGTTTATGTGTCATCAAGCAAAAAAATTCTTGAAAAAATCCCAAAAGTTACAAAAAATTCCCCAAAAATATTAAATTTTATCTGCAATTATTGGGGTTTTTCTAAAGTTTTTTGAGATTTTTTTCAACTTTTTTTTGCTTAGTAACACGTCAGTATTTAACGGAAAATTTAACCACATCGGTCAAATGACCCAAAATGAGACAACTTTTAATTTTACAGGTACCCAAAATGAGATTATTAAAAATATGGGTACCCAAATGCAATTAAGCCTAATATCGAGTATCTAGAAAGAAATTTTTTCAAAAATAAATACTAAATAAAAGTGCAAGAGAATGGTGGGGGGTAACTGGCCAAACTGGATTTGTTTTGTAATACTACTGAATCAGATGTGAAAATGATACAATAAAGGCCATGTGAATGCCAGTCAGATTGTAGAATTTAACTAACATCTATCCAATCCCCATTTTCAATTTTGGTATCCTTTTAATATCTATATATATTGAATAATTTTGATTTTGTAGAGATTTATGCAGGCTTTGTCAACTTTTGCATGTGTATTGGTCTATTAACTTATTTTAAATGTGGTATAATTTGCTAGGTTGCACTAACATGGAATCAGGATATCGAAATGAAAAAAATGAGAATGTATAAGAGTATAATTTTTATACAAATTATTCTGGATATCGTGTTTGGTTTTTGACATATGTCGAACATGATCAAATAATATTGTTATAAGTATTCCTGCATCAATAATGTACATCATAGCTTTTGAAGTAGGAGGTTCACTAGTGAATAACATAATAAGCATCATTCCATCACATATACATTTCCATTATAAGAGTTCATAAGCACCATGGAAGGTAAAGTAAATTTAACAGAAATTGTTGGATGGTGGTGCAACATGAAGAGCTAGGAGATATTTTTGTTTGAACCACATGTTTACTCTAACTTTTATGTCAAAACTAATCATGTTCGCAATGAGTTGACCCACAAATAGTTAACGTGGTTACAATAAACAATTTTCTATTCATAAGAATCGAAACATCAACCTTATTTAAATTACGAGAGTATCAAACCACTCACACTGACCACTTAACTTGTTGGTTGAATTAGAAAGTATTAAATATCGTAAACATCAATCTAGATTATTCCATAGGCGACTAAAAGCACCTCAATACCTTTACTACTAGAGGTACTCTATCATAAGTGTGAAAAGTATATACTAAAAGTAACCTATATAATGTCCAAAAACTATGTTCATTAAAACTATTGATGAACAGCACCTCAAAATACTAATTTTGGTTTTAGATGAGGTAAAAAGACATATCATATATATATCGAAAGTTGGGTCCTTTTCGTGTGAGGTCGACACGTAAGACACCAACTAAGATGCCACCTAAGCAGCCACATCATGTGGAATTGACACATATGATGCCATGTAAGATAACCATTAATGCTAATGTTATTTTATTTATTAAGTATGACGTTAGCTATTAATTGTATAATAACATTGTTTGAAAGTACAAACTAAATAACTTTTATTACAAGCTTGCACCAAAAAAANAAAAAAAAAAAAAAAAAACTACTAACTGGTATTACACAACTTTTAAAATTATAGTTTTACATCATTGAACTAGATTTTGAAAAATACTTTAAAATGAGATGCATTTATTATATATATTTAGCCCAATAAAAATGAGATAACCATACATCCATTATGGGTGTGAGCATGCGACGTGGATGCCAATTGGTGCATGACATGGCGAATATGTTATCCTGTCCTAATACCGTTGGTGCACATGACAGTGAATAATTTATTTTCATAACATGTGTCTCTTCTTCTACTTCATTAAAGTAAACTAATCCACATAAGTAACATAATAATACTCAATATAAAAGCATCATAAACTTTTTAATTATTGTCATGATCATTTAACTCCCCTTCACAAGAATAAATATATAATGGACAACAAATATAGCATATTTTGAAAATAAAAATCATTAGACTTAATAATAATAATAAATTATTTTAGATATTGAAAATTATGTTTTATAATTATAATATAACACAAACTAGATAACAGGCAACGAAATCGTATAAAACCTTTTAGTACCCAGTTTTTATTAATCACATATCATCTTTATATTATACTTTAAAATATTTATACCCTATATTTCAACCATATGACATCAAAAAAAAGAAGAAAAAAAAAGAAGGCATTGGATTCATATATTTAGATACATCTAAACAATATTTGAGGTTATAATTCTCAAAATAATTTGTACTTTAGACAATAAATTGTTAAGATTCAATCAATTGAATATTAGTTGAGAAAATTGAAAAAAGTACTTTATCATCTATTAACCTTTTATTTTCTAATTTGTTCACGAAATCTTATACATTATTTAGAATTTTTTGAAATACGTACTACTCTCCATTTGTGTATTTGGAAGATGAAATTGATGCTACTTAGAAATCTACGAGGAGTGAATCATTTTGAAGGAAATTGATTTCATAATTCATAATTTTGTTCAAAAAATATTGGTCTTTGGTACCCCATGCAAATTGTACATATGAATATTTTAAAAAAAAAAAATGTAAGTAATTGGTTGTGAGACATGGAATGAGCCCGTGCGAAACACGGGAAATCAACTAGTGAATAATATTCTTCACTTTACACGCCTCTAATTGAAGATATATTCAATTTAACTAAACTAAACTAAAATAATATAAGGTATCCACAATAGTAGTCTAAAAAGTCTTAAATTGTGTGGAAATTGAAAGTTTTAAGAATCTTAAGCCATTGTGGTTAGTTTTTATTTTTAAGATTTTGAACGGAGTCTTGAGTTCCCATGATTGTTTAAAACTTTCACATGGTCCCCACATTAGAATTATTAATTTATTTAAAGATTTAAAAAATGTTAAAATTGACAATTCGTTGCTGGGCCCACATGATGAAATTGCAAATTTTGAAAAGTGTTAAGAGTTGAACTATTGTGGTGTAAAATACATAAAGTCTATAAATTGAGTCTTTAGTGAGTAAAGAATGCTGATATGACGAATTTTAATAGTTTTAAAAGTTTTAACCATTATCAATAAAAACGTAAATTGCAAACTTAAATGCGAGATTGATAAGGTGAAAACAACCTGGTCTTACCCTCTGGGGAATGATATCCCGGGACCCTGGGGGATTAGTCTGGGCCGCAAGGTCCCAGGATACCTCTTGACAGCAGAAAAAAACAAAAAAAAAAAAAAAAACTATTGCTGCAACAAATTAGTGCCTAGCATGGAATGTGACCAATAACTGAGATGATACTATTCCTATATAGTAGTGGTAGTAATAGGACAATCTGGGTTAATGGGCCCTGTCGAGAGAGCCACTTGGGAGAGGCTCAATTTTGGCCCATAGCTCATTAGCCGCACTAAACCCGACCAAACTTCACGTGATATATACTCCATAACCAATGTAATACTAATCCACACTGAATTATGATAACCAAACAAAAGCACACTATATGTGAGAAACAAATTAAAGTTGTTTGTTTTGCTTATTCTGGTAAAGTAAACAACATTTTCCAAGTCTACTTAAGGGCTTTCTCCAATTCCCATACTCCGATATGGAATGAGAATAAATCTTCACACGAACTCTCAATCTTGTTTAAAGGATGAAATTACCGAACTATTCACACCAATCCACTTATTACTCGCTAATATATTCAAACTTTGCAATTAGGATTTTCACAATCAAGACTCACAACCTCTTTTCAGTTTTCATATATTTAATGGACTAAATCACCCAAAATCTTAAACTACTAGGTTGAGTCTAATTAACTAATGGTTTTGTTCTAATATTTGATAGGTTATATCAGATTATTCGATGCAATTGTTTAAGATATGTTATCTTGTGTAAAGTTATCTATTTGGATTGAAACAATGTAATAGAAGACAAGTGATTCCGGACTTAATAGACATAAAAAATACTATATAGTTTGAGTAGTCTATCAGAATATTTATTGCTCTTGTTTGTAACAAGAGATGGTGTTTTGGATACAGTTGTATTAAAATTTGAGGTACATTCAGTTGGGTTGAAAGTAGCTAAATTGAACTAAACTCAACGATATGAATGAATTAAACTCAATTGAACAACCTGAAAGAACTCAACTAAATGAATAGTAATATGTGAGAGAGAAAGTGTACGGCTTGAATTGAATGACCTGAATTGAACTGAATTGAAATTAAACTGAACTAAACAACTTGAACAAAGTTGAACGACTTGAAATGAGATCCAGTAAGGTAAATGAACACACCTGTCGTGTATGTATTATATGCTAAATTTTAGTAGTTATCATACATAGTGAATTTGCCACTAATTTGAAGAACTTTATATTTCTAAAAATTGGCCTGCCTCTATATCACAAATATGACCTCTGGAGTTATTTATAACACACATACAATAAAACATCAATGGAGGGGACCTTGAGGCTTACGTTGGTGACTACTATTTATTGGCCTTTTTGACGGGTACAAGCTTGGTGACAGGGTCATGGACGGGAGCCAAATTAGTCCCTTGTGAATGCTTATCGTTCACATTAATGTTTCTCTTATTAACACATCTTCACCGGTGGATTTGACTTCTTTTAGCCTAGCTTGCCCGTCACCGGTCCCATGCACATGCAAATTACATGGAAAAAATATGTCAAAATCACGAGGGATTATTACGTGGTCCAAAATCATCGGTCCCTCATGTTACAAAACAAGTAGAGCCCACTCCAAATTACCCGTACAAGATATCTTAAACATCTTATTTTGTTAGAGGAAGACCATTAATCTGGTACCATACAATAATATCTTCAGAACCACCCCCTATATGGAGTACAACTTTATAACGAACCACTACTTTAATAATTTATGTTAAGAAACCCCCTTATAAGAACCTTTCGTCCTAAAGATGCCCCTTAACTAATCATCGTCACAGGTGTTTTCCGAACAAATTTGCAAAGATGGGTGGATCTACGTCTATGGGTAAGTAAGTTCATACCTATATTACATATAATTTTCTTTATTTATATGAAAGAAATGGTAAATTTCAGTAAGGTGTACTGAGTTTTAGCCTAAATATTTATAGGTATTTTGAAGTTCAATAATTACATTGAAACATACTCTAATGATTTTTGAACCAGTTAAAGATGAATCGAGAAAATAAAAAAAATATAATTAAATTATCAGTATTACAAAAGTACTCCATCCGTTCCATTTAAATCTTTACGTTTGAGTTTTACCCACAAAATAAGGAAATTAGTTTTAGTCCTTGACTTCTATAGATGTCCTTGTACATTTGGTCTTAATATTAATAGGTGGGGAGTACATGTGTGGGTTAATCAAGGGAGGGTAAGTGGGTTAATGAGGGGTATTTACCTAACTTCATTTAAAAAACATTTCCATTTTAGATAATATAAAACATTTATATGGAACGTACCAAAATAGAAACGTAAAGATTTAAATGAACGGAGGGAGTAATACTCAATAAAGCAGAGAAAATAAAATTCTAAAAAAGAAAAAAATTTAACATGGTATCAGAGCAGGTTTCTATCCTGTTTCCATGACCCCTGTTGGCCCACATGTTGTGAAGCCCAAAAGTGGCATTTATGTGCGGCGGGGTGCCCCAATTAAGCCCACGCGCATGTGACAGCCTGTGTAGGCTTTAATGTGTCCACGCTTCAGCCCAAGATGGGTCTTTGCGTATGGCGGGGTGTTAAGTGGGTTGTCTCACATTGATAAAATAAGAGTGCCTTGAGGTGTTTATAACTATTGGAGTTACTCCACCCATTTCCAATTGGTTTTGGGTTGTAACCTCCTCCATGTTATGGACACTTTCTAATGGGCTCAAATGTTGAAAATTTAACATAGTGAAAAAAAAAAACGCAATTAGAAAAAAAAANAAAAAAAAAGTGGGTGTAGGGTCGTCACCATGAGGACCGTATAGTCTACTTTCCACGACAAAAACCCAGCAAAACTTTCATTAAACGAGCTGTAAAAATTGAGGGTCTTCGAGCATACGGGCAATATTCATATGGACCAGGGTCCAGGCAGCTGTCTGGATGAGAGTCCAAGTAAGCATTATAGGTCATAGTAGTACGTAAATGAGTTTGATATACCAACGCCGAATTACTATATGGGTATTTTTTATAGTCACCCTTTGCCACATGGGTATATAAAAAACCGCCGATACCAAATGGGTATTTTTAATGAACCAAAAGCGTATATGGGCCCAAAAATTCGCAACCGGTGACCAAAATTTCATTGTTCCTATTTTTTTGATATCGAAATGCATTTCCTTATTATGTTTCTTTATCAAAAATCATTTTAATCCTCCAAAAAACCCTTTTACTCCCAATTTTCTTGAGGAGGAGAGGGAGAAAAAAGGGAGTTAATGAACTTTTTTGGGAGAATATAGTGATTTAAGGTAAATAAATCTAATAAGAAACATAAGGAAAATGTATTTCAGTACCAAAAACATATGATAAATGATTTTTTAAATTGTTTTTGGACCTATATGCGCTTTTGGTCTATTAAAAATACTCATTTGGCACTGAAGTTTTTTAAAATACCCAAATAGCGAAGGGTGGTTATAAAAAATATTCATCTGGTAATTTAGCGATTCTGGGTTCGTACCCAACGATATCAACACTTTATGGTTTATTTTCAGACCCAAATAAACCGTAAAGTGTTGATGGATCTTAGAAATAGTTAACTTTACTTTTTCAGAGTCCAAGTCCATTGCTTGACGGGTTACTGTGCATGGTCCACTTATTTGGGCTGTATGGCCCAATCTGAAACTGAAAAGGCCTTTAATTGGGCTGTATGGCCCACTATGAAAAAAAAAATAAACCCTTAATTTCAAACTCATCCTTATACTTACAGCCTCGTAGCAATTAGCAAATGTTTATTTTTGCTAGCAGTATTTTACTTCCCTGTATCAGGTGAAAATTCCAATTTCCTTTTGATTTGATACAACCATTTGTCATTTTTCAAAAAAAAAAAAAAAAAAAAATTAATCAAATGTGTGTCATAAAATCATTCTCAGTAACACTCTTGTACAACCGTCTAACTGTTAGACGACTCAATTTAGGGTTGACTTTTTCACAATTTAGAGCGACTTTTACCGACTTATGAGTGACTTCGTACAACTTACGGTATTTTATAAAATTGCAATAAGTTGTAAGAAGTCACTACTAAATCACTAAAAGACTCAGGGCCGTCTCAAGCATTTTGGGGGCCCTGTGCTATAATTAAAAAAAAAAAAAAAAAAAAAAATGAGGCCCTTGAAGTATGAGAAAAATTAAGAACTAAACAACGCCTTAGGTCAGAATCGAACCTAGGACCTAGCAATTAGCAAAATAAGATAAATCAAACATTACCATTTCTACTACCTTGTGTTATTTGTATAATATTTAGCATAATCAAATATATAACCAAACATTCAAGTTTGGGCCCTTAATATCAGTCTCTAGTTGAGGGCCCTGTGCGGTCGCCCCACCTCGCACCCCCTAATTGTAATACCCGTCTATTTTCTAAATTATAGAAAATAATTTATTTATATTATGATTAATTAATTATTTGATTTATATATCAAATATATATTATTTGGTTTATTTTCGAATTTATAAAGGATCATAAATTATTTATAGTTGGTGGGGTAAATTATTTTGATTAATATTATTATATATGAGATATTATGGGATGGATATTTATTTTGATTTGAAAAGAAAAAGAGAAAAGAAAAGAAATGATTTTTTTGTAAGGAAAGATATTTCCTCAAATCACCATCCACCACTCATTTTCCCACTCACTCACTACCTCATCTTTTTTTTTCCTCTCTTTCCTCTCTTTCCCGTCTCTCCCCCTCTCGGTCTTCTTCATCATAGACACCACCACCTCCCTCACCTCCTCTCTCGCTCTCAGCTGCTATGCGCCAAGCTCCACCTCGCACCACCACTACTTCCTCTCTTCTTCTCTCTCACGGCTGCTGTTGCTGGGCCGTTGCTGTTGCTGTTTCTGTGCTGTCGTTGCTGTTGCTGCGGTTGGCTGTTGCTGTTGTTGGTGTTGCCCCTGCTGTTGCCGGCGTTGTTGCTGTCTCTATCGCTGCTGGTGTCGCCGCCTCTGCTGCTCGCCTCGTCGCCGGCCGATGACTCAAGCGACCCTCACCTCCTCTGACTTTCTCTCCCTCACTTCACATGTCTGACTCGTCGGCGACCATCGCCCGCTGCTCCTCGCCGGCTAGTGCCCAGGATGGGAATGCCTCTCCCTCTCTCTGGTTCCGTGCGCGTGGTGTTCGACCCATGAAGCGTCACTGTCGTTGTTGCTTGTGGGTGTTCTTGTTGCGGCAGATGCTTGCTCGGCCACCACCATCGGCTGGTGGGTTTGGCTAATTAGCGAGGTGTGGGCATGAGCTCTCACACCCTTTCTCTCTCCTTCTTATTCGCGTGTCTGGGCGTGGCTTCAGGTCTGATTGCCGCCATTCTGACGACGCCTTTTCGCCGGTCCGGCCAACCACCATTAAGCTTCATCTTCTCTCTTTGCTGCTTTGGGTAATCAGCCCTTCATCCTCTAAATTCATGAATTGGTTTAATTGGATTTCAAATTCTGATTTTTGGAGTTTATTTGTTTAATTCTGAAATGGGTATTATTTGACTAAATCGATTAT
>BSSO01002920.1:0-17856 GCA_030267885.1 Mesembryanthemum crystallinum
TTGGAAATTAATGGTGAGGTGGGAGGGAGATGAAGAAGAAGAAGATTGGAAGAGGTGTGAAATTACATTGGTGAAATTACAGTGAGGAGTGAGAAAATGGAAGAGATGAGTAAGGTGGAGGAGAGAGAGAAAAACAGTGAGGGGCGGCAAAATAGAGGGTAAAATGAAGGGGCAAAATCGGTAATTCATAATTAAATGTGTATGCCCCATTTTTTCCCATTTTTCAAATATTAAAAATTAAAATAATAAATACCAAATTAAAATGTTGCGTATCAAAATCACCAAACCCAAACGTTAGGTACTAAAATCACCAAAATAAACCGTTGGGTACTAAAACCATCAAAACCCCAAACGTTGAGTACCAACAAAGGTGTTAATTCCCTACTGTATAAATTATAACTTGTTTATGGGTAAAAGAAACTCTTTACTTGCATGAGCATATCGATACTAAGCAAGTCTTTCGTCAAAAAAAAGTAATCATATTTAGAAGAACATTCCAACGTGATTTCACCAACTATCCTAGACTGACCAAATATGTTTAGACCTTTTTTTTGTTTTTAGGGGATATGTTTAGCCCTTAAAATAGTCGCAGAAATTATGACGTTTCCTCGCCAAAGCTATGACATTTTTGGACCCATTCACCAACTTTCCATCAAGTCATTTTCTCGGCAATTTTGGCCCCTAATATTGGCCTTGTTCATCATCAACTCCCTAATGCGCAACTGTGTTACAAACCACAAACCACTGAGTGAGTTTGGATCTAGCTAATATATATATATATATATATATATATATATATAGGTCTTGTTTGTTAAGCTCTCAATTATTGACCAAACTTGTCATTAATGCACTAATTTTGAGAATGGGTAAAGATGTTGGAGGACAACAGAGTAGCTTGTTTAAGATTGGATTGTTGACTTCAAAAAACTAGCCTACAAGTCAGCTTTGAAACGCTAATTTTTTGACAGTAGATTGTCAATTGGTAAAACAATTTACATGGTCTAACAAGTTGATCAAAAAGCTTGCAACCAAATATGATTATAGCTTCCTCGATCAAGATCATTTATCATAATTTATGTGTCATTTTATGTTCCAACAAATCTCAAACGGTCATGTATTCGTTATAAAAGTCAACTCTTAATGATAAAACAATATAAAAAAGCTAATTTGACAAATGTAGTAATGGAGTAGGATAAATACATGTATGATCTGTATTGAATTATTGGTTAGTTTCTCCACCTCAATTAAACTACTTGTTTTGCTATTCTAATGGGAGAATGTGGTGTAGGGACTCAGGGTAGGGTAGCTCCTCTAAGGCACAGTTCTGAAAATTAAGTAGGCAGTTGCAAGGACCATAATTTTCATTTTCAACTTAACCTTCTACGGAGAGTTATTTATAACCGAAAACTAACAACTAATAATCACCTAAAACAATTTAGATCTTTNAGATGGTGACTTTCGAGTCCGAGCACAGTTGGACATGTCACTCTTTAGTCTCTTTCAGTTCCATTTAGTGTGCAACTTACTTTCATTGCCTGTCACTAGCATCTTAAAGGACAATCACAATTGTTTTTTAATGGCCAAAATGCCAAATGGGTATTTAAAAAATACCCATATTGTAATATTGATATTTTAAAATACTCCGTCGACAATAGGGTATTTAAAATGACAGATTTGCGCACTTGAGTATTAAAAGTGAGATTCCGGTGAAATTCCGGCAAATTGTTTAAAATAATTATTTCTCTTATAAAATCCCCGAATTGCTTTAATAACCTTTTGAAACTATTTTATGGCGGAAAAAATTAAAGGAAATATGAAAAACATATTTAAAAAGTATACATTGTCGGAAATTCTTACCAGAATTTCAATTTTTGGACTAAAGTGCACAAATTGGTCATTTTAAATACTCTAATGTCGGAGTTTTTTTAAACACCAATGTAGCAATAGAGATATTTTTTTAATACCCATTTGGCATTTAGGCTGTTTTTTAATCAATCAAAGGGAATAGAATGACATTTTGCATTGTAGTGCACAAAATAAATGACAGATTATGCGGTAAAAATAGAGCCAAGCAACATAAAAGGGCTACACATTGCGACACCAAATTATGTTAAATACGTCGAGATTAATTAAAGATGAACAATGCAAGGAAGAGTTGCCGCTACTACTTGAAAACACCTACAGCACATTTGATTATACAGCTCCAGCTGAGACCACATTTAACAACAAAAGATTTGAATGGTCTTTTCTCTCTCATGGAGTACAGGTCCCAGCTTTCATCTACATTTCCTGCTACAATTTCCTATAAACTGGAATCTGTTACCTTCTACTCTTCATCATAGTCCTCGTCGTCTTCTATTCCTGAGTTAAGTTGCGCTATCTGATGTGGGTCGATCGCCATTCCATCAACTTCCGAGACTAACTCCTCGTTCTTGTTCTCCGCTGGTGGCTCGACTGACTGAGGAGGAAGAGGTGGCTCTTCTGTTGTTGTCACAGTGGCGGCTAATGTGGCGTCCTGGGTTGGCTCGACAACCTCAGCATTCAGGTCGAAGTTACGGATGGCCATGTCACCACTGTCGGTGACGATTGGGCTTATTTTCATTGGATCCTTGTTGGACTCGGAATGGTCGTCTGTGTTGGGAACTTGGATAGGGCTAGGCTTGATGATGGGCTCGAAGGATGTGGATGGTTCAGTTTCCATCTCGCTGTGGTGGTGATGAGGTGGGTCTCTTTCTAGTGGTGGCCTTCCTCGACCACGACCTCTCCCTCGGCCACGGCCTCTCCCTCTGCCACTGCTACTAGCATTGCTCATCTCCTGCTGCATGAATTCAAAAGAATGCTGTGAATGTGATTCCACATCAACTTTCTTCAACACAAATGACCTCTCACCCCTTCTCCCAGAAGTATTTTAAAAAAGAAAAAGCACAGTAGAATAAAACAGGATGGTTATAGGGGTGTCAAGAAGAAAAAGTAAACTTGTCCACTTCAAATATCAGAGAAACTTGTGATATCAGAGAACATCAAATCATTTAGCCCCAACATAATTGTTTTCATGTTTTAGATAACATGGGCATCCGGGCTTTGCACAATCCCATGTGTCCTAAAGTTAA
This sequence comes from Mesembryanthemum crystallinum, assembly GCA_030267885.1. Classification (NCBI taxonomy): domain Eukaryota; kingdom Viridiplantae; phylum Streptophyta; class Magnoliopsida; order Caryophyllales; family Aizoaceae; genus Mesembryanthemum; species Mesembryanthemum crystallinum. The sequence continues at coordinate 3,111 of BSSO01002920.1, forward strand.
CGGTCTAGAAAACCCTCAGCGCTGCTAAGGGGGCTCAACTAGGGACCCATGGAATAGCATAATAAGCTACTTGTAAATGCAACTGTTTACAAGGAAAAGTTTTAAGTGAACTAGTAGAGGTATGTAAGGAAGTCAAGGGTAAAACGTCTCCATGGTAAGAAAATTGAGAAAAGATTGGGATATCTCCAAATGAACCATGACTGAAATTGGTTCAATCAAAAAGGAAGAATAAAAGAACAAACTGAATTTAGAAACAGGTATCCTTCACCTACCAAATATCTGTAGTATAGAGGAAAGAAAAGAATGATAACTTTTTTCCATATTTCACTAAGCAATTTATGTGACAAAGTGGGAAACAGAAAATGTTCGAGTAAACCTACCATCCTGCTTTTCTTTAACTCTTCGTCACTGTCATGGTGCTCATCAACAGCAGATTTTCTGGGAAACGAAGCAATTTGTGTGTTATTTTTGAATCTGCAGAGGCAAGAGCAAAAACGGGAAACAGAAGAAAAAAAAAGTGAAGCCGAAAGCATAGGCATCAATTGGACTAACCTTCTCTTTGGTGCAGTTCGATCCTCTGCTGTTGCATCAGAATGGCCATAATCAGGAACCTTGCTCACAACATCCTTCAGAAAATCAAACATACTGAAGCTATGTATGCAATTTTTTCTGCATTTGATAATCACAAGCAAAGATAATACTGTTAACAAGAATAAAAATTAGAGAATGAAGGAACACAAAGTTATGTATGCATTTTGGATATAGTGGGTAAGAAACATCAAAAGGGAGGATGGATTTAACTGAGACCTTTGAAACCCAGGGCTTCAGGTCAGCTTTGACCATTAAGCTCAGGCCTCATCAGCTGACAAAGATAAATTACCAAGAAAAAAAATGAGAGAATAGCAGCACAAGCGACAGGCTTAAGCAAAGATGTATTGAACCAGTCAGAGAGATTGACCAAGAGTTAAAGGCAAACAAGGGAGTTATGTATAGTATAGCATTCAGCAACACTCTATTCCCCCTAACAGAAATCCTAGCCCCCAATCCCCAAGGATTCGTCCAACAAAGCTGCAGGGAAAAGACTGGACATTGATTAACGTTTTCGACAATCACAGATATATGATCTGGTTCTATGTATTCACCACCCTCTATTGTTGAAAGCTAGTGATTTTCTTTTATTTTAGCCCTAAACATTGTTGAGCTTTGATAAGAAACCCTTCATCCTCAAGGCTTAAATCACTAAGTGATGAATTGGTTTCCCTCATATATTGATTTGCACCAACGATTGTCCTTACAGTGGGAAGCTGGTTCCACTAGACCCACAAAAAGGGGTTTTAGTACAAAATAGTAGTAGTAGAGGAGGAGGAGAACAAGGGGAAGAAAAAGAAGACAATGAAAAAGCAGCAATGGTGAGGCTCTATGAGCATATAATTCTGCAGAAACTCACGCACGAAATATTACTAAACACACGGATTGAGCCAAGGCAGCTTAATTGAAAAATTCCCAGGTGCAATGTCAAGAATCCATTCTTTTAAGAAGATAGTAATTCGACATTTGAATTGGCACGTCACCTAAAACCAATACAAATGTCTATCATTTGATCTTCTGACTCTGCGGTAGTTCTGGCAACGAATTTCAATTGGCAATCTCATGCTCCTGCCCAACATTGGAAGTTTGTATAACCTAAAATACCTCTTGCTACCTCTTGCCACATGGCTGCCTGCAAACCCAAACCTCTTGTTCCTCTACCATCAGAACACCTCTCATTACATGGTTATTCAATTCCTTCAAGAGAGAGAATCATTCCCAACACAACTAGCCTAGAAAAGAGGTGTCAGAGAGAGTCGAGTACTAATATGTCGTGGAAGGATCATAATATTGGGTCGTCATTAATGAAATGGTGAAGACCTGTATGTAAAGCTGAGAATTGGTATTGATCTGGTGAAATTCGTTGTCATGTTTACACTTCTAATCAACGACAAATGACCAAAACTCCGATGTTATTTAAATTTTCTCATTGCATAACTTGAGTTTGACATGAGCACCGAAAAAGATTTACCTCCTGCTATAGCTATTCCTGTTGTCAGAATATTCCTTAGCGATTTCAGCTAAACTAGAGAAGAGAAAGGCAGACCAGTGCACATTAGAAATGGAAATGCACTTGTTAGAGCACATTAGAAATGGAAATGCACTTGTTAGAGCACATTAGACATGGAAATGCACCTGAGATCCAAATTACAACAGGAGAGTGATGGAAACAACAAGAGCGCATAGCAAATCATCAGAAAGTACCTATGTATCAGCAACACTGACATGTATACGGACAAGAACGCTCGGAAGCGCCACTTCCAAAAAATACAAGGCATTGGACATGGCGGGGAAACGGCAAATAAATATTAAAATATAAATTTCTAAAAAGAAAACTAATAAATGCATCTATTAAAAGGCAAATGCTAAACATTGCCCCCGGGGTGATGTTTAAGCCTTGAAAAATACAAGTATCCATTAGAATCTGTTTAAAGGAGTTAAAAACTATTTAATACCAGACATTAACTCATTCAAATAAACTCAAATACCCGTAATATCATTAAATGCCTTTATGCTACTCTTTTTCCTTCACCCACCCCTAACCTTCCTAAACCCCGTGTCCTCTACAATATATTTTTATTCTTTTTCTTTTGATAAAAGCGCTGTCAATATTTTTGTTTGGAATCTTAAAGAAAATAGTTGTCCTGCCAGATCTATTGTTGATTCCGATCATGATAGCCTAATTTGACACCTCCGCCACTTCCTTCCCTGGCATCAATTAAACCCCATCTCTTAAGTTTTTTGAAAATTCGTTTGTCGCTGCCTGGAAGGATTTTTTTCCCGGTGAAGAGGTTGTGATATTGTTGGTGGTGGTGTTGGCGGCGGCAGTAGAGGGAAGAGTTGTCATGGTGGTAGTGGTTGAGCAATGGTAGGGATGGATTACAGAGGATGAAGAAAATAAATGAACTTTTTATTTTTTTAGTTTTTACTTTTAATACTCTGGTGAGGTCTTTCTCTCCCTTATTTATTGAGAAATCTATTTTTTTTTTTTTATCTTTCTTAATTTCATACTGTATTTACCAAGGCAGTATATATTTATGAAGATTCCACTAAAGATTTCTTAATTAATACAACTGGGTTAGTTGGAGTCTAACTATTATCCTGTTATCCATTGCCCCAGGGGTGACAAATAACAGGATCGCTATTAAAAAACAGAACTTTTTTATTTCTCATATATAGTGAACAAAAGTTCCACAGCTTTATGTTGGAAAAACCAAGCAAATCGTTCATTCTAGGTGTTCTATTGATACAGGGGGACAAATCACAGCTCAACCGTTTTCCTACTACAACTATAAATCACGTTTTATATAAATACGTGTTCATTGTATCACCCTTAATCTGTCACTAATGTTGAATATTAAAAACAGTAATGTTCTTGTCTTATCATTTAATCTTCTTGGAATAGTGATAGAAAGAACGAGAGACTAGAGAGAGAGGGAGGGTGGAAAGTCATAGCTTTTGGCACCAGCCTCCAGCAAAGCAACTCTGGTGGACCCGCAGTGAGCTATTTGCGTGAAGAGGAGGGCTTCCTCAACTTCATGCTAATGGGGTCAAAGAGAGATATAAGATCCAACCGAAGAAGTACCCATTTGGGTGACTAAGAGATGAATGAGAGAGTGAAGGGGTATATTTATGGCCAACGTTTGAAATCTAAGGTTGGGTTTCGTTTCTTCTGTTTTTGTTCTTTCACTGAAACTTGCATGCAAGTGGTGCCGTGTTTCTCTAGCCTCGTCCCAACATGTCGGTAGCCGTGGCCCACCGTGTTTGATTCCGTTTTGTCCATCCCGAAGTATTTCGACTATCTATAAATGTTTTTGACACATTTCCAAGGCGCTTCAGAGGCGACTTGTGTCTTGTGGAGTGTTGGACACGTGACACGGCACTTAGGCAAGGTGTCTGTACTTCGGAGAAAAGTATTAATCGAGTTTGTCAAGAAACAATGTCAAGCTAAGAGCCTCTATTGGGAACAAAACTTTGTAAATTCTCACAAACGAAATCAGCGTCGACGTAATTGCTAGTTTGTGCTCGTACTGATATGGATACTGAAACTGTACATACAAGATGCCGATATTCCCAAAAATTTAGGACACAAAATAATATGCATAAAATTTGTATAAAATAGAGAATTGAACACAAAGATATCATCTGTAGACCACTAAGCAAATCCAAATTGAGGATGCAAAGCTAAATTATAACAGTTAGTTCAGGCATAGCAAATTACATCCATGAGATAACTAATAATAACAAGGCAACTCGGTTAGAATCGAGAGGTCATGAGNCCCCCCAAAAAAAAAAAAAGAACTATTAACCGTAAAGAGAAGGCAATAAGATCTGTTGAAAAAGAGTTCGGGGCTATCAAGCAGGGTGAAGGGATCTTTAAAAATAGACTGAAACTAACCCTGTCAAGGGCCTTAAGGACCAATGGGGGATTCGAAGTTTTTAGATTGCAAGAAACTAGTTAGGTATATGAGAACTTTTCTCTTGAAACTAGCTCGATGAATAAGAACTATATAAGGTCTCTAGAACATAATATTTACAAGTTATGGGTGAGATCTATCTCCAAGCACAAAATTTACACCAAATTATGTACCTTCCTGAGCAAGTAGCAATTCAGATAAACTGCTTGCAATATTTCTAAGTCTAGAAGACAAACCATTACCTCAAATAACTACAAACCCAATAAATTAACTGCATATTCGAGAAGACAAAGTTGTAGAAGGTTTACGTGTTTATCCTTGGGTGCTAACAGAATTTCAGTAGGGACCACAAAATGATTTAGGTCAGACTCCCTTAATTTGGGAAAAGATGGTCCCTCAGTTTAGATACATAAAAATTCAAAACCTCGATTTTTGAAACAGGAGTAGTAGAAGATGTGAGGGCTTTGCAGAACTGAAACATGGTTATCCAATCTCGATTTTTGAAACAGGAGTAGTAGAAGATGTGAGGGCTTTGCAGAACTGAAACATGGTTATCCAATAAATAGTATTCACAAAGGTCCATATATTAAGTCCAATCACCATTTTGTAACTTTGCTTTATCCCATACGATACACTTACAATTTCTCTTTCTTCAAAACTTTCCTCTAGGTACCAACCACTTTCTTTCGGCTGTCTTTAGGCGAAACCTGATCTGCTGTCTATGTTCGACCCAACTCTTTTGCCCCAACTCTTTTGCCTCCAAATCACCTGGGTACTCTCCTGACGTCAATAGCTGTTAACACCACCCTCCAACAAAAATAAAGGGAAAAGATAACAAGCAGATGCTATTTCAAGTATATCTTATGCATCCTTTTTTGTTTTCACTTTTTGTTTATCTTGTGTTTTCTTTATTTTTCAAGCCGTAGTCAACAAACTCTGACTTTAACATCTCCAATCAGTAAAAACACAACCAAATTTGCCATCAGGTAGAGGCCTAGAGCTGTCACCAAATTTGACATAGATCAGGTCACAAATTTTCATTACATACTGAAAGACCACAGGAATTCATTCCGGATGAAGCACAACCCTGAAGGTGTGTACCCTCCCACCAACCCCCCCAACCTCCCCGAGCAAAGAAACATTTAGCTGCACTTATCATTCTGGAATAATATTGAGACAACAGTTCCAAGTCTTCCAACAAGTATTGTTCAAAAGGGAAATTAAGAATAAGAGATGATCAAGTAGGAGAAGTGCAGATGGAGTGAGAAACAGAACTTGGGATGTCAGTCTGTCACGAGATAGCTGAAGAGATAATGACGTGGACAAGAATCAACCACTACCAGGCGGGCTTTAGATAGATAGCACAATCCACAAAGAGTCTCCCCCAATTACCATCACTTAAGCCTGAGGATAGATTTGATATCTGAAGTCTTGACTGCACATTGCTCATATAGAACAGTAATTTCTTTGCCTTTTTTTTTGGGAAGAAAAAAGTGTTATACTAAAGGAGAGTATAGATTAGGAAGACAAGACGTCCTCCATTAAGACACTAAAACAACTATTTCTAGACCAATTGAAAACTTCTGGAATGCAATGATGTTTAAAGAGTAAAGACTGATCCTACTCAAGAGTCAAGACCAGCTTCAATTGAAACTTTTTGGAAGGCCTGNGGCAACGAAACATTTAGAGGCACTTTCATCAGTATGATATAGCGAAACCATCAAAAATTGTTGAAAAGCGACTTAAGAAGAGGAGATGATCAAATAGGATGTGGAGGGGGAGCGAGAAACAGAACTTGGGATGTCACTAGATAGCTGAAGAAGTGATTACATAGGCAAGAATCAACCTCTACCACCCAAGATTGTGATAGATAGCACAATTTGGAAAGACTCCCACCTGAAGTCTGAACCACGTATTGCTCATATGAAACAGCTATTTCTGGACCAATTGAAACTTTTTGGAAGGGCAATGATGTTTAAAGACTCAGCCTACTCAAGACCAGCTTCACAAGGCTCCTAAAGATTGCTCTGTGTTAAATATAGGAAATTAACTGAAGTTCAGAATAAAGATAAATAAACAAAAGGGGAAAAGGAAGAGGGTTATACAAGGAACTTAGTGCAACTTCTATTTCTCACCCAAGAAACCTCCCGACACACAAAATAACCCTCACTTAAGATTAACGGCTATATGTATGTGTACATGTATCTCAAAGAAACATGACAATTTACAAACACAAAACTTTTGTCATTCATGTAGCAAGACATTGGGGTAACATCATGGCCCAAGTACAAACCAGGTTAACGGAAGGAGCTGCTACTGATGTTACACAAGTCACTACATATGTCAAAAGAGTGCATAGTTAAATAGTTAATACCTACATTTCAAAGTGAGCTTGTTACACACCACGTTATATTGGACATTTAGAATTCAAAAATGGGAAAAGCATGATGAAATGGAGGGATGACTATATTCTCTTACTGCTCAAGGACAAACAAAAATATGAACTTCTCAAACATGTTGGTTCCAATGACCTTCTAGACTGCTATCTTGGTCCAAGAAAGCTCACAAGAAGTGCAAAACATACAGACGCAGATAGCTCTGCATGGAATTGAAAATGCAAGACATTGAACACTTAAATACGTAGCATAAAAAGGACTCATAGCTTTTGGCACTTACAAATGAAGCGAACTCATAGTTTTCGCTCCTCTTTGAAGGGTTATGTCATATGTACGATCACAAAGGTCTTGCAGAAACAATTCCAACGCTTTAGCTGCATCCACAGAAATCAAGGGTATAAGCCAAAAGCATTGTTCCTTTTCTTTGAAAGACGGTAACCGAAATTTCAAGCTACTTACAAACTAAAACTGGAACTGCCATAGCTATCTTCCCAACATCTTCGTCTGCTTGCATGATCTTCTTTATTCGAGCCTGCCAATTCAATAATAATTTCTAATTCAGGAGGTGATATCATAAATGATAAATCCAGAAATCTGCCCCCTTACGATAATCCTCAATGCTCAAATGTTTGCATATGAATCTTCCAAATGTAAATGGCATTTTGTGAAACACAAGAATCATCTGCCCACTACTTTTAATGGAATCCAACTAATACAACCACAAAATATCAAGACGCGGTGAAGAATAATCTTCAGCCTAGAAAAGTGCGTCAGTAATACATACAAAGATGCCACTGCAAAAAGGAATTAAGGAGTTCTTTTAAGGAAAGAACAAAACTAAATGAGACAACCGACAAAGCAAATGAGAAAGAAATCCAGGGATACTAAATCTAGTTCAACTACTGCAGAAAAACACGCACTTGTGCAGAAACGAACAACCCGAAACTCGGAAAATATATGGAGCCAGATGTGCCATAGCATTCTATTAACAAGAGACAAGAGACCGAAACTCGCTCAACCATAAAGCCATGTTTTTTTGTTTTTGTTTTTGGATAACATGGGTATCCGAGCTTTGCCCGAGTAATCCCATGGGCCCTGAAGTTAACGACCAGGAAAACCTCCAGTGGCCCTAAGGAAAACCATGAAGCAATGTTATTTCTTCAATGGAGAAGAAACAGACAATACAGTCATCATTCTTATTCGGATTGGAGTTAATTCTACTTCAAAGACCTAAATTTTAACAACTTCTTAACCTATCCTTCTCTGCCCTCTTGTTTCCCCGAATTATCTTCAAGATCAACAAAAGCAAAGACAAAAACAACACAAAAGCAATCAAACCCATGAAGTGAAACTTCTTCCACCCACCAAAATCAGCACCACGAGACGTCAAAGAAGCCAATCCATCACCAACAACATCCACCAACCAAAAACCCAAAGCAATCACACTAAATTACAATAGAACAAAACCCATATCATATTTTAATTCATTGAAAAAAAAAACATCAAATGCCCTCAATTTGGAAGTCACTCCACTAAAAAATTTACCACTATTTCCGAAGGAAATTAACAGCAAATAGAATCATAACCCATTAAATCAGATAAGTCAAAAAAAGGCACCAAAAACTTAGATCTGGCAACAGAAGCAGCATAGATCAACTAGAAAATCGACAAAATAACAATACGAAGAAGATAAAGAGAGAAACTTACAGCTGGGAAACGAGTATCGAGCTTCTTCCTCATGGCTTGGTCAGATTAATCCCAAAAAATTTCCCCCAAAAAAAACAAAAGATGGGATTTTAGAGACAGAATCAGAAGACTATCATTCGATTGGATTTATGCAACTGGGAACTAGGGATCATGAACTGGGTATTTACAGAGCTTCAGAAAAAAAAAAAAAAACAAACAAACAAAAAGGGCAAAAATATTTTGCAAGAAAATAAAAAAAGAAAAAAAGGATTTTGGATTTTGCAAATCAGAAATCCTCTTCCGTACGAGATGGGGTTGAGAAGAAATGCAGAGAAAAGAAACAACGAAGGAATAATTATTTTTTTAAATAAATAATCAAATTTTTTGGGGTCAATTGCGAAAAACTAAAAGTTAAGGAACTTAAAAATAAAAAAGAAATGTATTAATAACAAATAGAGTATGTCTTTTAATTTCTTTTTTTCCTGTTTTTTCACTGAAAAGATGCAAGCAGTTTCGATGGAGCGTTTTATTCAGTCTTGACCATTTCTTTTGTTTCACCGTTACTCCTCTGGTGGGGCTCGCTTCCCCGGGATCTTTCCTTGTCCCATTCTTTTTTCTTTTTTTCTTTTTTTTAAAAATTTTCAAAAAGGGTACCTGATATTTGAGGTAATAATAAAAATGGTGCCTGACGTTTAACTATTCCCATTTAGGGTACCCAACCTTTTGAATTAATTCCCATTTAGAGTCCATTTGGCTTGCGCCGTGAAAAACTCTGTTAGAAATTCTAAAAGTTTTGAGAGAATATGTGATCCAACAGGGGTTTGCATTAGAAAAGGAGGGAGTTTGAAGATAAATATTCGGCTACTTGTAAGAGGCTAAAAATAATCCATCAAAGGAATAAATAGAGGCTTAAAAATGTCCATGGAGGGTCTATGTTTCATTATTTGTTGATTGCATAACTTTTCAGATCAAGATTGTACAAGAACCTAAGTGTTTCAGCTCTATGAATTGTAGAAGTTCTTAAGGCAAATTTCCAACCAAATCTTCATACAAGTGTCAAAACCGTGAATGAAACTCTAACTCACGATTATAACAGAGCTTTTCACGTCGTCAACAATCAAACCCTAAATGGGAATTAATTCAAATGTTGGGTACCCTAAATGAAAATAGGTAAACGTCATGCACCCTTTTTATTATTACCTTAAACCTCAGGTGCCCTTTTTGAAATTTTTCCTTTTTTTTTTTAGGAAAAAATGATTTTTAAAATTTTTTTTCACTATCTCCTGTATTTTGTTTTTTCTTTTTTTTTTGAAAAAGGTAAGGAAGTTAGAGAGAGAAATTAAGAGAACCTCCTCTCGAGACTAACTCTTTAAATCATCATATGATTAAATCAAGGTCACAATGTCGTGAAAAGTTCCAATCCAATGGTTGCGAAATAGAGTAACCAAATTTAGCCATCCAGTTTGCCACACGATTCCCTTCACGATAGATTATACGAGACAATGCAAGGGTTATATGGTGCAAGGAATCTACGAGCATCGATGATAAGTGAAGAGATCTTCCATGGAATAAGAATTTCCCCTCTCATAGCTTGAATGACTGCTTGGTTATCACCTTCCACATGGATATTGGTTAGACCCAAATCAACAGCTTTCTTCACTCCATTTCTTAGGGCTATAGCTTCAGCAACAATAATGAAATCAGTGCTAAGGGTTTCTACTCCCACAGCCAAAATAGTTCCAAAATCATCCCGTATAATATAACTCCAGCAGCTTTTCCATTAATGAGGGATCCATCAAAATTAACTTTAACAAAGTTGTGCTAGGGAAGAAGCCACTTGACGAGGATAATGTTGTTAGCACGAGGACATGAAAAGGAGAAAGAATGTAAAGGAGAAAGGGGGTTCTGAAGACAAATAGTCAGTCGTCGAACAATGGAGCCACTCTGTAACAACTCTTAGCACAAATAAAAATACTTATTGGAGTTGCATTTTTTTGTTGAAAAACTAGTAAGTTGCGCTTCTTCCAAATACTCCACAAAAGAAAGGATCATTTCGTAATATTCTGAAGGTTAGAGTTGTGCTGGGCTTGATGATGAAACTAATTCCAAATATTACCAGGCCAACAGCGATTTTAGAAACCCATTTATCTGAAAAAGCGTTGTTCCATAATGCTCGACTAAGAGAACATTTCATACACAAATTGTCAAACGTCTGAATGTTAGAGTTACAACAGGGACATTCAGGGTCTAAAGGCATGCCCCGACTACTTAGGATTTGTCGGAGGGGGAGAGATTTGTGATAAAAAAATTTGTCAAAGAAAAACTTTTATCTTCGGACTAATGTCAAGTTTCCAAATTTAAGAAAATTTCCATTTAAGATCTGGATTCCTCTTAATATCATGACACAACCAAGTAGCAGTTTTAGTGGAGAAGATTTCATTACCCGTAAGACCCCGACAAAGTTCATCCTCAATATCATGAAAGGGTAAGGGGGGCGCCTAGAACGGTACGAATAAAAAGGGCAGGTAAACACATAGCAAGTTTATTGTTACCCCATGAATGATTAACAATAAAATCACAGACATTACTGTTAGGAAAGGGAACATTATCAATATCAGTTCCTAGATATTTGAGCAATGATTGATCAAAGCACCATGCGTCTTTCCAAAAACTAGGAGTCTTGTTGTTCCCTAATTTCCACCTAAGTTCTTCATGTAAAACAGACCTACCTCTTAATATATTTTTCCAGGCCCATGAATCCAAGCTCTTAGTTTTATAAGGAAAAAAATCTTTATTTCTGAGATATTTAGTCGTGATACACTAGACCCAAAGATTGTTCATTTCCGTAAGAATACGTCAACCAAGCTTAGTTAGAAAGGCTTGATTAACAGATGAGTTTTTTCTCATACCAAGTCCTCCATAATCTTTAGGAGAACAAATTTTGTCCCAATTAACCATAGCAAAAGTTTTAGAAGATTGATCCAAATTGTCTGAAGATTTTTTCCAAAAGAAATTCCTATTGATGCGATCCAAATTGTAACAAGTAGAGGACGGGAGCTGAAAGTATTGCATAGTATAAGTAGGAATGGACTCAAGATTGGCTTGAATCAAGACAGATCGACCCGCATGAGACAGTGAATTAGCCACCCAAGAATTCATTCGGGAACTAGCCTTGCTGACAATGTCTTAACAAGTAAATTTAGTAGTTCTTCCATGGAAATTAGACAACCTAGATACTTGCCTAAATGATTCTCATATGGAATGGAAAATTCAGAAGTAACCATTCCCCCAGAAGAAGAAGGCACACAATTAGAGAATGTAATGGCAGACTTATAAAAGTTAATCAGTTGGCCAGATTGATTACAAAAATTATTCAGAATAACTTTCAAGGTTTAACATGCACGCCTTAAAGCACGATATAAAAGAGGAGGATATCATTAGCAAAGAAAAAACAAGGAACATTTGGAGCTCTAGGAGAAATTTTAATACCTAATCCGTTTTTCCTATCTAAACTAGCCTTAAATATTCGTCTAGCTAAAACATCCATACAGAGGATAAAAAGGTAGGGAGAAAAAAGATCCCCTTGTTGAATACCTATAGAAGGGAGGAAAGGTTCACAAGATATATCATTCACAACAAGAGAGTATGAAACAGTAGTAACACATTGTTTGGCTAGTTCTATCCATTTAGGGTCAAAGCCCATTTGAAGGACTCCAAATAAAAAAGGCCACTCAATTCTATCATAGGCTTTTCCATATCGAGCTTAAAAGCTAACCAGCCTTTCTTAATAACTGAGGTATGAAAAACATTCATGACTTCATGAGTAATAAGAATAATATCATGAATATATCGCCCAGGAATAAAGGCACATTGACAGGGGTGAACTATAGATTCTAATAAGGGATGAACCCTATTTACAAGAATTTTGGAAATAATTTTCATGAGAGAAATATAAAGACTAATAGGCCGGAAATGGTTGGCCGTCTCAAGAACATCATCTTCCATCTCAGGAACATCAACTTTAGGAATAAGGCCTATAAGAGTATGGTTCATCTCCTTAATCAATTTCCCATGATAAAAAGAGGCTTTAATACTATTCGTAATATCCAAACCAATTTTATTCCAATAAAGTTGAAAAAAATGGGCACTAAAACCATTAGGACCAGGAGATTTTTGAGGGTTCAGTTGAAAAACAGTCGCTTTAATTTTTTCGGTAGAGGGCGGTTGCAGTAAAGAATGATTCATTTCCTGAGTAATACATGAAGAAATATTATGTATATCATTAAAATTAAGGTCATAAAAGGGGAAAGAAGTGAATCTATTATAAAATTCCGTCGAAAGATGACTTTTAATATCCTTTTCGTCGTAAAACCATACTCCATCATTAGAGCGAGTACGATCGATAGTTTGTTTTGGTTTTAAAACTTATGGAAGTGTTCAAAAAGGATAGAATTCCTATCAGCATCAAGAAACCATTTTTGTTTATAAGTTTTATTCCAGTAAATTTGATGAAACAAAACAAGCTTTTCACGCTAAGCTTGAAGGCGAGAGATCATAAGCCAAAGATTTCTATTATGAGGTTCATCAAGTAGTCTCATTTTCCCGGTCGAAATTTTCTCATAATTAGTAACTAACTATTTGTAAAATTGTCAAAAATTTTCTCTTTAGGTTTTGAGATCTTTTTTTAATCATTTTAAATCTTTTACTTGAAACATACGAAAACCATTTAGGGGTATCCCAATTCTTAACAACTAAATTTTCAACTTCATCATAAGCTATCCAAGCCAAATGAAAACGAAAAAGCCGATTTTTTTGGGAAGAACTGTGTTAAAAGCAAGACAAATAGGAGCATGATCAGAGCATGTAAAAACCCCGTTAGAAACCGAGCAGTTGGAGAGGTAAGAAACCACTCTGAATTGGCAATAACACGATCTGATTTTTCCATAATAAGATTGTAGTTAATAATCTTTTTCCAAGTAAAAGATTGATATTGGGTGGGAACCATGTCAAAATTATATGTAGTGCACAAGGAACGTAAAAAATGGCCTTTGGAGGCAAGAACAAGAGCACCTCCTGTCTTTTCTGTGTAATCAGTAATTCATTAAAACTCCTATAATACATTGGGGGAGGATAAAGATTGAGCCAGTTGACTAAGGTCATTCCAAAAAATTGTCTTATCTACATTTTGAGTGGGGGCATAGACCCCTGAGGCAAAAAATGTAGAATTGTCGATAGCATTAAAAATCTTAAGTAATCATTCTTGAATAAGATTCATAAATGGAAATACTAAGATTAGAATCATTCCATAAAGACCACAAATCACCCGAAACTATCACCTGTATAGTTAGGTTTGTAAAAAGTGATATTAGTGTTTATTTGTTTTTTTCCCCCAAATGGAAGAATAAGAGAAATAGACTGATTCGTTCAAAAAAGGAAAGCTCAACCAATAGAAGCCTGATACTTATATTTATAGTTGAAAAATTTTCATTGTGGGTACCTGACGTTAGGCCTGATTGCAATTTGGGTACCTGTCTTTTCAATAATCTCGTTTTGGGTACCTGAAATTTTAAAAAGTGTTTCATTCGGGGTTTTTTCTCTAACGAAGTTAAATATTCCGTTAACATGCTGATTTGTCATTACCCAAAAAAATCTTTAAAAAATCCCAAAAATTACTAAAAAAATCTGAAAAGTTATTATATTATATGTTTATTTGTAATTATTGGAAAATTTATGGACTTTTTAGAAATTTTTCAAGAATTTTTTGCTTAATAAACTTCGGCATGTTAACAGAATTTTTAATGGCATAAGTAAAATGACCCAAAATGAGACAGTTTTTAAAATTTCAGGTATTCAAAATGAGATTATTAAAAAGTATGGATGAAGCAGTGGCTTTCTGAATTGTGAGTGACTATGAGATATCAATATATCATGTGGTCATACTTTATCCTTCCATGTCTTCTATATTTAAGCAATCCAAACACAACTTTAGTCAATCAATTTCTAATTAGATTTAGGCATATTTATTCATATTTTAAAGAATTTTATTTATTTATTACTTTGTTTTTTTGGTTCACAACCAAGGGTATCCACCGTCGACAACAGTGACTATTCCCCGCGCTGGCTTGTAGGCACCTCAAAGGGTGGGACAGCTGGCCAAGG
>BSSO01002921.1:0-17851 GCA_030267885.1 Mesembryanthemum crystallinum
GTGCACACCCCCTCTAGTAGCCCCGAAGTCTAAGGTCACTAACTAGAGGAAAATAACGGGGAATTAACCATCCCAGAGCAACAACCATTGTTGTGCCCCTTACATAAATAACCAAAATGAGGAATTAACCATCCCAGAGCATCGGATTGCCCAGATGCCCCTTACAAGCTCTGCTTACTCCTAGGGGTACCAATTAGGAGTCTTACCCTCATATAATTCATTTTAACACATAACAGGTAGTTTCTATCTTTCTCTTTCATAATCCTCCCGACGTATGTAAGCTCAAATTTCGTCTTTAGTTGGGGTATAGCCTAAATCAAAGAGGTCGTTCTTAGTTACGGTGGGCCAAGAAAAGGTGTCTCGAGTGGGTAGAGTGCGTAGAGACATGCCAGGGAAGTAACCCTATTGGCGGAGGATAACATTGACGGTGAGATTGGAGCAAGGATCAGTTGGATCCTGTTTGAGGAATGATATGGTCTCGAATCCCCAAAAATCTAAGTTTTTGTTGGGTTCCGGGTTTTGATGATAACAAACAAACAAGCTTATGTGCTTAACGGTTTGCAAAGTATGTTTGTAGATCGATCTTGAAGGTCAAATGGAGATCAAGAGCTCGTGGTTGCTGGCTTTTTTTGTTTTATTTATAGAGCTCTTGTAAGTGATTAAGTGTTTAAGTTCAGGCCACTCATGCTCTAATAGCAGGAACATTTATTGGCTCAAGTAAGGCTTCTACTGCAGGTAGGAGGAACAACCTTAGGCAATTGTTCCCTCTACCGCAGCAGAAAGTGTATATCAAGTTGTATTCTCGATTATCTGTTAGATGATCTTCTGGAGAATACTGAGAAAAATATTTGCCGAGTTTATAGAGGTAGGAAATCGGAATATTAGTATTTAGAGAAATTAAACTTTGGTAAAAGTTGTAATTTCTCTGAATAAATGTTTACAAAAAAAAGTAAAAGATATTATTCTCGTTATCTTTTGATAACTGCAATATATCTTTTACTTGGTCAAAACTGATTTTATCTTTGTTGAAATATTCTGATTACTCAACCTATATACTTTCCTATTCTTAAGGAATATCCTTAGGCAAATATTTCTTGTTGATTTTTGGGCATTATTGGTTAAGGATGAAGTTAACCTAAAAGAACGTCTGTAAAGACTGATCTTAGGTTAACTACATCTTTACGCATTCACAATTGCTAACGCTTATCACTTGATATACAAAAGCCATACCTGCTGAGTATTGTCTACTGGGTAGGAATTGTTCTTGCTACGACTAATTGAGTGAGCTACCTCTTAAATGCTTGATCACATCTAGGCGTTTCTGTATTCATATCTTGTGACTCAATTTGTGAGTGAGTGCTTCAAGCTCTGTTGCTTGAAAGAATGTTTCATATTCTTTAGTGAGAGTGTGAATAGGTTAGACCTAGAGTTAGGTCTAAGAGTGAGTTCTTTGTAATTGAGCGAGTGTTTTATAATCAAAGAAGTAGTGTTAAAAATCCCTTCGGGGTCGTAGTTTTTTACTCCTATTAAGTTAGGGGTTTTCCACGCTAAATACCGTGTGCTTTAATCTTGTTACTTTCATTCTATTACCTAGAGGAACAACTTGTCATTGTGTTCCCGCACTTAATCAGTTTACATACTCATATCAATTGGTATCAGAGCCTAACTCTCTTGAAGGTTAACACCTTGAGAGCATAGTCTCAAAATGAGTATGTCTGAAGGAGTCAAAGAAGGTTAGGCCACAAATCGTCCACTTTACTTCGATGGATCAGTGTACACTTGGTGGAAGAAGAGGATGGAAATCTACATCAAAGCTGAAGATTATGAAATATGGAAAATTGTACATGATGGTCCCATTCCCATTGAGAAGATGGACAAAGACGGTAAGAAGATTCCCATGCCCGAATCAGAGTATACCAGCAAGGAATTGCAGATAGAGGAGAAAAATGCTAAGGCTGTCAGGATACTTCAATGTGCCCTAAGTCTTAAAGAATATGGCCAAATCAGCGGATGCGCCACAGGTAAGGAAATTTGGGATGCTTTTGCACTCAATCATGAGGGTACCAATCAGGTAAAACAATCAAAAATTGATCTTTTACTTAGACAATATGAATTATTCGCTATGAATGAAGGTGAATTTATCAAGGATATGTATACTAGATTTACTAACATCACTAATGAATTGAAATGTCTTGGTAAGATCTTTATGCAGGAAGAATTAGTTCGCAAGATTCTACGCTGCATGCCCTATGAGTGGATGCCTAAGGTCACAGCAATCCAAGAAGCCAAAGACCTAGGTAAATTGACCATAGAGGAACTCGTTGGCAATCTATGACTCATGAGATGCTAATGAGTTCCCATGGTAAATCAATGTCAAAACGTGACAAAGGAATTGCACTCACGGTTGATTCTCATGAAGAAGAGGAAACAAGTGATGAGAATCCTTTATTGCTTTTGGTAAACAAATTCAAAAAGTTTGCTAAAAATAATGACAGAAGAGGATCCCAAAATAAAGGTAAAAATGTTTCTAATTCTTCTAACGAAGGTTGTTATAAGTGTGGTGCTATAGATCATTATATTCGTACCTGTCCTAAGTGGGAAGAGGAACAGAAGAAAGAACAGGCCAGGAACAACTTACGCAATGGACCCAAGAAGTTCACCAAGAGACAGGTTGATGAGGTGTTGAACGCCTTGGCCTCAATGTCTAATGGTTCCTAGTCAAATGACGAAGTGTCGAATGATGAAGTGACTGAAGGTGAAATTGGACTTATGGCCCAATCTGATTCAGAGAATGAGGAAGAAAACGTTGAGGTATATGTCTCTAAACTTAAGGAACAACTGCAACGCTCCTCCAAAGATCAAGTTATTAAGTCTATGGATAGCTTAATTGATGAATTTCACAACTTGCTTGCTGAGAAAATAAGCCTAATTACTTCATGTTCTGAATTAAATGATAAAGTAGAAACATCAGATAGACACAAAAGGGAATATGAAAAATTGGTCAAGATTCTTAAAGACGAAAATATGAATTTGAAAAGGATGATTTCTGACAATGCAGGAACAACCTCTGCTTTGCAGGAAACTCTGTCTAACCTAAACATGGAAATTATCCAATTAAAATTCAAAACTTTTTGTGTTACTGATGAAACTGCCTTGGATTATTTAGAACATGATTTAAAGCATCTTAAAACTGCTTTTGAAAAAGAATGTGCAAAAAATAATAGACTTGAGAGTGAAATGAAGCAGCTAAAAGCAGGTTTGATCAAAGAAAAAACATCTGTCTCTAGCTCCTTTGAAGTTAATGAGCACACCTGTTGTTTTAAAATGAAGAGTGATTTAATATATATATATATACAATCTGCCTTGAGTACTGAAAGTAATTAGAACAAAGATTTGTTACAAAGATTAAATCACTCACAGTCTGAGTTGCACAGAAACAGCAAATGGAACAGTTCCTCACGTGCCCTTAAATGGTTAAATGAATATCACAATAGGCATAAGACTGGTTTGGGATTCAAAGGAAATAAACTCCCCTTTAATCCTAAGAGTAAATATGTCAACCTCAAGGAAAATCAGTTATGTTGGCATTGTGGGCAAAATGGGCAAATGTATATGCTAGGAACAGCTCCTATGTTAACTTCAAATGGGTTAGAAAAGATAAATTGTATCATATTTATGAAAAGGGACCCAAACGTGTTTGGGTTCCAAAATCCAAACATTGATCTTTTTGTGCAGGCTTTAGTGAGGGGGAGCATCCTATGGTATTTGGATAGTGGATGCTCAAAACATATGACTGGAGACATCAAGAATTTCCTCTCACTTTCAGCCTTCAATGGAAGGAGTGTGACCTTCAGAGACAACAAGAAGGGAGAAATCATCGGTATAGGTAAGATTGGTAAGTCTCTCTCACACTCCATTGACAATGTCTATTTGGTTAAAGATCTCAAACATAATCTATTGAGCATCTCACAACTATGTGATCGTGGTAATAAAGTGGAGTTTGATGCAAATGGTTGCATGATTGTGAGTCGCTCAACAGGAGAAGTTGTATTGGAGGGAAGCCGATACAACAATGTTTATAGAACTAGTCTTAATGCTCTTCCCAATTACTCACTAACCTGTCTTAGTGTGACTGACGATGATCCATCATTATGGCATAAGAGGTTGGGCCATGTTAGTGCATCTGTCTTAAACAAACTTGTTACTTTAAATTTAGTAGAAGGCCTTCCTTCTGTCAAATTTGGAGATAACAAAATTTGCGATGCGTGTGCCAGAGGTAAGCAAACCAGATCATCCTTCAATCTGAAAAGTTTGGTAAGTTCCTCACGACCGCTTGAATTTATTCACATGGACTTATGTGGACAAATGAGAGTCGAAAGTCATACAGGTAAGCGATATGTGTTCGTTATTGTAGATGACTATTTTCGGTTCACTTGGATTTTATTTCTTCGAACTAAGGATGAAACGTTTGATACTTTCACTCTCTATGTTCGTAAAGTACAAAGACAATGTGGACAGGTAATAGTCACTATTCGCACTTGTCATGGTAATGAGTTTGACAATGATAAATTTATTGATTTTTGTGTAGAGCACGGTATTGATCACAACTTCTCTGCCCCTAGAATACCACAACAAAATGGTGTTGTGGAGAGAAAAAATCGCACTTTGGAAGAGATGGCTAGAACAATGCTTCTGTCTTGTCCACTTCCAAGGAACTTTTTGGCAGAAGCGGTCAATACCGCGTACTACATCATAAATCGAGCCAGGGTTAGACCCTTGCTTCGAAAAACACCATATGAACTTTTTAAAGGCAGAAAACCCAATATTAAGCACATACATATTTTTGGTTGTAAATGTTATGTGCATAATAATGGCAAAGATAACTTGGGTAAATTCGATGCAAGGAGTGACGAGGGTATTTTTGTTGGCTATTCTTCACATAGTAAAGCATACAAAAAGTTTAATAAAAGAACAAACTGTGTTGAGGAAAGCATCCTTGTAATTTTTGATGAATCTAATACTTTAGATGAGACTGAATTGCAGGAAGACGATGGCTTTGAAATTGGATTGATTAGAAGGCCAGATACAGAGACTGGAATAGTGGTAGGAACAACCCCTACTGCTAATACTGACACAGGAGGAACATGTACACTTAATGATAAGAATGAGCAACGGGGTGAAGGAACTGATTCACTCTCTAACTCACCAACAACTGCTTCTGATACTGTCCAACCTGGGGAAACTACCGGAACATCTGTTCCTGCCACCACAGAAACTGTTCCACCTTCACAAAGCACAAACTCATAACAGCAAGGGTGAACATTTATTAGTGGTTCAAATTTATGTTGGTGATATAATTTTTGGTGCCACTGATGAATCTTTGTGTCAAAGTTTTGCAGATCTAATGATGAGTGAATTCGAGATGAGCATGATGGGTGAGCTTAACTTTTTCTTAGTCTTACAAATCAAGCAAACTCCCGAAGGAACAATGATTCACCAATGAAAGTACATTCGAGAATTACTAAAGCGTTTTGGCATGGAAATGGCAAAGGTAATTGACACACCAATTCCCACCGCATCCAAACTGGATGTTGATGAGAAAGGTAATGCGGTAAGTGAGAAAAATTATAGAGGTATGATCGGTTCTCTTCTGTATCTTACCGCAAGTAGGCCGGATATAGTTTATAGTGTGGGATTGTGTGCTCGTTTTCAAGCAAATCCTAAGGAGTCACATCTCACCGCTGTAAAACGTATCATGTGATACTTGAAAGGTTGCGAGAATTTATGTTTGTGGTACCCTAGATCTCAAAATTTCAATTTATTTGGGTACTTAGACGCTGACTATGCAGGCTATTTGGTTGACAAGAAAAGTACATCTGGTACCGCTCACTTCTTAGGGCCGAATCTAATTTCATGGGCCTCAAAGAAGCAAAATTCAGTTGCCTTATCCACAGCCGAAGCCGAGTGCGTGGCTACCGGTTCATGTTGTGCTCAACTTTTGTGGATTAGGAAGCAATTGAAGGATTTTGGCATTGATGTTGGTTGTGTACCAATTCTTTGCGATAATACGAACGCAAATAATATTTCAAAAAATCCTGTTCAACACTCTAGAACCAAGCACATTGATGTCCGCCATCATTTTTTGAGAGATAATGCTGAAAAGGGTTTAATTCGATTGGATTTTTGTAGGAATGAATATCAACTTGCAGATATATTTACCAAACCATTTAGCCATGAACGGTTTGAGAAGATTCGGTTCGAACTTGGTATGATTAAAATTACATGATTAGCACTGTTGCATATTCCCTTAATGCTTGGCTAAATTCGTTGATGTTGCATATGTGTTCAATGAATTAAACGTTTCCATCAAATCTTGTGCTGTAATGGTATAACTATGTGACAAAGAAAATGATCTGTCTTTGGCTTGCTGATGGTGCCCTTAGTTTCCATCTGTATACACTTAAATTGATTGGCAGGAACAAGCATCAGGAACTGGCTACCTCTTCCCTCCCCTTTTTCCAAAAAATAAATAAATAAAAGAAAAAAAAAAAGGGAGGTCAATCATTTTCTCACAAAAATCCTCATATATCTCATTACTCCCTTAGTCCTTTGCCAATTCTCAAACCCTCACCCAAAAAACCTCTTCCCGTCTTTCTCTTACTAGCAAATCTCCATGGCCAGAACAAGGTGGACCACCGATGCTCCACCACCCACCTCTGTCGCGCCTGCCGAGAAGGTGGTTGCCGTTCCTCGTAGCAGACGCATCAAAACCACCGCTTCCAAACCTCCCTCCTCTCTCGGTAAACGAAAGACCTCCGAGCCAACCACCTTGAGGATAGGGGCCTTGTTTACGAAGGCCGATAAAGTGTTGGCTAAAACTTCGACCAAGTCATCCCCTACCATCATCTTGACCTTTTGGTGTAGTGTGGATGCAACGGCGTTGATACTGTGAAGCCACGGGCGACCAAGGAGTAGGTTGAGTGAAGCGGGGATGTCAATGACCATGAATTGCGTCATTTTCTCGATTGGCCGTACATTGATGTTAGTAGAGAATGAGCCAAGTACTTATCGCTTGGTGTTGTCAAATCCTCTCACACCTTGAATGGCGTGCACAAGGTCTTTCTTGTTGATCCCTAAGTGAGTAGCGGTCCTTAGAGGGCAAACATTTACGACGGAGCCATTGTCAACAAGAGTCATGGGCACTTGCTTTTGCTTGCATATCACCGTAAGGTAGAGTGCCTTATTGTGGTGAGGTCCATCCTTGGGCAAGTCGGCCTCGGAGAATGTGAATGTCTGAGAGTTTTCACCATTGACCAAAAATCCTACCAACTCCTCCGGGGTGGCTTGAGGTGAGATGCTAGCATTGTTGAGTGCATCCAATAGTGTCTTGCGATGTACTAGTGAAGTAGTGATGAGTTGCCAGATGGAGATGTCGGCTTTTGTCTTTTGGAGTTGTTTTAAAAGCCTATGTCCATCATCCTCTCGGGGAGGCTCGATAGGAGGTGCCGAATGGGCCTTGTCGGTGTTATCTTCGAGAGGATCTTTGTCTTGGGGAACCGGAGCTTGGTAAACTCTCCTCGACCTCGTGAGGTGTTGGATATGATCGGTCTCATCATTGGAGAGCTTGTACCACTCTTTCTCCTTTTTAACATAATTGACATACCATTCCTCTTTATCGTCGTCATTATCCCATATTCCCACTACCATGTCATCGAAGTAGTTAATGGGGTAGGAGGGAACGACCTCGTGGATTGGTGTGATCCACTTTGAAGGGTAGAAGCTAGCATGATTGGTTGAAATGTGGAGTGCCCCCAAGGGGTTGCTTTATTGTTAGGAGGAGGAGTCACCTTAGGAAATTGGATGGTCCCATCATCAATGAGTGCTTGAATCTCTTTTTAAGGGCGATGCAATATTCGATGTCATGTCCCCTACCTCGATGATACTTGCAAAAGGCATTGACATCCCATAATCGAGTTATCTTGTCTTCGGGTGGATCGGGTGTAGGTCCGATGTGAGAGAGGATCCCATTCTTAATCAATCGTTCAAGAGCTTGGGGAGTTGGGTTGTACTTCTTTGTATTACTATTGTATGTAGCTTCCACTTTTTCCTTGTTGGCTAAGAGGTCATCTTCAATGAGCATGGCTACGTCATTGAGTTGAGCGTAGGTGCTAATATAGCTTGATACTTCAAAGGCTCATGGTACTTTGGTTGAAGATTTGTCCTTTTCGGTAGGGCGGTCAATCATCTCAGCCACCTTACTCCTCCATCTCTTGATGAAGCTAGTGAAGCCTTCGTTGTTTTCTTGCTTGGTGATTTCTAATTCCCTTAAAGTCATAGCCGGGACCACATTGTCGGCATACCGAGCGAGGAAGATGGCGGTCAATTCTCCCCATTGTTGGACTTTTTGTGGGTCCAGTTTGAAGAACCAATTTCGGACAGCAGTATCCAAATTTTGGAGAAAGATGTGAACATAGAGAGACTTGCCCACTCCCCTTAGACCAAGCGCGATGGTGAATGCTCGAAAATGATCTTGCGGATTGTCGGTGCATCTGAAGAGTGGACCTCCGGCATGGAGAACTTAGTGGGAATGGTACCTTGAATATTGGGGGTGACTCCCTCGTTGTTGATCATGAAATTAAAGATTTGAGTCTTATAAATGATTTTCTCGAGATAAGCTAGTTTTGACTTAAGGGTCTTGACCTCTTCAATTTCGAGAGGTGGAGTGCCTTCCCTAAGTTCAATGTCGTTGAGACGGTTGCTCAAATTTTGGAGTTCTCCGAGCACTTGGGCAAGAGTTGGTTCGTGCGGCGCATCGGGTGCCATATTGGGTGTTGTTGTAGTTTTGTCCGACCAAGGGAGTGAATATGTTTGTAATCCGGGATCGGACGTCTGACGTATCAACCTTGAACCCGGTGTTCTAGTCCATAACGGAGGGCCATACCTTCTCCTTTGGTCCCCTATCTTGAATGAGGGAGGGTCTTATCCCATGAATCAAAAGAAAGGTTTTTGACAAAGGGATGAAGGGGAAGACCCTCGAAGTTTGCCTCGGCATGGCCGCTCGGAATGTTACGTGCTTATGCCAAAGATGACTTTTGACTTGCAAAAAGAGAGAAAAGAATTTGTTTGTTTTTTTGTGGAAAGTAAAAGACCCTTGCGGACGAGACCTTCTTTTTTGTTTTGTTTGGCTAAAGCATGCAACGGCCATTTAGAGGAGCGACTAGTGTCATTGGTACGCTCGGTGGATGATTTTCGAAAACGGGAGGGGGAACAATTTAGTACCCAAATTGTGCACCTAAAGAGACACCTAATCCTAGTATTTATGAATTAGTAGGTTAGTCGAACAGCACGCAGGTATAAAAGTCATCAAGCATGCGAATGGAACATGATACTTTAGTTACACCTAGTCATAGGTTCTAGTTCGACTCGATTGGTTTAGGCTCGGGGTTAAAATGGCTTTTCACGAGTCGACGTCCCTAATCACCCACGATGTTCGTAGGTCAACTAAGGACGGCATCTATCCCGCCATCGTGTTGATGGTAGGGAAGGTATCGTGGGTTAGTAATATATGTATGCGTGCTGGCTTTTAACGTCGAGTGGACACACATTGTCCAACGGCGCACAATACAAACCCAGGGGTGAAATTCTGGTATATAACGTGAGAACTTCATGCAAGACTCTTATGCAAGTATGTATGTATGAATGCAACGTTCAAGATATCATGTGAAATAAATGGAAAGAAAGGCATTATCTTGATTCAATCTTTTGAAACCGCATTCTCTTGCTTAGGATATTCCCCAGTGAAGCCGCCACTCTGTGGGACCCGGGCCCCCCGGTGTCCGCTGCGAGCGGCGCGGCTCTGGCTCTTTGTTTTAAGTGGGAAGTCGTAACCGTTGCTTATCATGTTTTGCTTGATTTGTTTTTTTCTTTTTTTTTGTAAGGTGAAAAAGTCGCCACCGTATTTTATGAATACGGAAACCGTAAAGGCGCCAACCACGGATATCTAGAAAGATGCCATGATCGTGCCAAATTGTGACTTCGATGCCCAAGGAAGGGAGACGTCGAGTCCGGGAATGCGTAGTTTATTCAAATGATTTCAAGATAATACAATTATGCCATTTATTTACATGATATTCGTCAAGCCATTCATTTGCCCTCAACTATACTTTAGCTACATGGGTTGTCACGAATTATCTACCAAGAAGGAATGTACTTTGTAAAGGTGATCACTTTGATGATTAGCAAGATTTCATGCAAGGACTAATTATGTGATAATGCTAGATTTTTAGGTGATATTTAGCCGTGTGTACATGGAGATTCAATTCGAGAAAGATTTAATTTTGCACACAAGCACGTAAACACATAAAAGAAATAACCCTTTTGTTGATCACCCTCGGGATGGTTACCTTGGATCGTATCTCCTTTGTTCGTATCTTCCTCAAGCTAATAACCCCAAGTTGAAGGCTTTTTGTGGTTTGTGGTTTGTTTTGTGGAGTAAGGGTGTTTGGGATGTTTTGTGAGTTTAGGAAGCCATTAAACACTTAAAATTAGTGTTCAAAGTCTCTTGGTTGCTACTTACTAATCACAATGGTGTTCTTAATAATAAATATTTTCAAGAGAGGTTAATTCTCTTAAAAATGGATCTTAAGTTTCCAAGTGTGCTCTCTTCAAAAAGTACTCCTTTGAATGAAGGGGTTTTGGACGTATTTATAGGTGCCAAAATGCGGAAGGAGACAAGGCAAAACAGATCTGAGACCACATGCTCCCACCGACCGGTCTGGCGGTCTGACCTTTTTGCTGTACAATCGTCTTCTGATTGGCCGAGAACTCAAACGTACGCTGTATTTAAAAATCCCAATATGGTTTGTATCCACGGATCTGGGTCCATTTGGGATTCACGGGGGAATTTGGGCGAATATTTGAACCGTTTTCCGCTCCATGCTCGGTTTTGTGCCGAAATACAAATACGTACATAACTTTTGATCCGTGACTCCGATTGGGGAGCCGTTTGAAATTTTACAAAGCTTAGGGTAGAAGGTGAGGGTGAGAGTTGGGTTTTGTCTTATAACACCACCGAAATTTACACCAGTTATAACGGAGTAAAACATATGCAGCGGAATTAATAAGCGATATAAATCCCGTTGAAGTTACTATAAAAAGGTGTACAAATTTTTTTCCCATTCAACAAAATCAATCCCATTAATGAAACCCCAACTAATTTTTATCATTGTCTAATTATTACATCATGTGTAGTTAACTAGGTGAACCACTTGAATTCCTTGACTTGATTTGTATGAACTTCTAATCTGAAAAGCGACCGTCCTCACACCGTCTGAACCTGAAATACAAACATCTGCTCCCAACTGAAACACAGTATATCTGCTCCCCAATGTTTCCATTGGATCATTATAGGTCCATCAATCCAATTAAGGAGACAGACAGAAACACACACAACACATACGTCAACATAAGCTGTGTAAGCGCATCATTCTAATGATCACATTAACAAGTTAAAGTGTATGTCTCATTTATTAGTTTGGACCCTATATAAATACCATTTTTACCCCTACCATGATCAAGTATCTTTACTAGATTCACTTCTCTGGAACTATGGACCCTAACTCTATATCTTTGATCACATGACTCCAATATCCATACATTCTATCACATAAGACATAGTTATCAATTCTATCTAATCTTAACTTGATTCCCGGTTTAACTATCAAGTCAAGACACACATGTATTATTCTTAGCATAAGCAATTATTAGATCCATTTAGGCAATTAATCAAACCACACATCAACACACACTATACACACACGCACACGCACACACACATACATACAAACATTTGATCTTATTAATTATTTATTTAATCTTCTTATCATAGATCGGTGTTATGGGGCATTCTAAACTCGATGAGATAAGAGAACAGGATATAGGTCGGGAGGATGGAATTTCCCGATTCCTATATAATATAGCGGGTTGCTGTGCAGGTTTGTCAATCATGAAACACCCAACACAATCATAAGGCATATATCGCCATAATCACACAAATGTAAGCCATTGCTTACTAATTCCACACACATATTAATTGGTACCTTTTTATTTCATTTCATTCATTCATATCTCAATCACATGGGTGTCTCGCTTCATGTATGCGCGCATCACAAGGGATCGTCGCGATAAACTCACGTCCCAGATCGAGCATTGCTCTATAGGCCTATCTTAAGGATGTGCACACCTCCGGAGATTTCGGGATAAAAGCCCTTCATCAATCCATCACCATCAAGTCCACTTTACTCTCGACTGTACATTACTGAGAGTCCTATCTAAAGGAGATAGAAATCCCAGAACTATTAACTCTTATCTCAAGTTTAGTCCATCGATTTATTTAGTTCATTATTCGTTTCATTCAGATCACACATCATTGCCATTCGGCTATCACACACATATTACTTCCAATTATTCTCAGTTTTTCAAGCCATGCATTAGTCATATTCCTATTTCATATTAGTATAACTATAAGTATATAGAATCACTTGTATCATAACATTTTATAATCATTTTGACATCTTCCGAATTAGTTCAGTTCATATATTAACACACATTCAGTTTATTCGTTTAAGTTTAACTATTATTCCTTTAGCTTTTAACATGATATTTAACTATGAAATGACCTCATTAATCTTTCATTATCATTAGACATGTACATGGCCAGCAAGCACACACAAACCCTTCACATACATCCATACATAAGTTCCTACACATATACAATCACAACACAAAACAAGCTTATGCCAATACTTTCTTCTCAATCTACCTCATCTTCTCAAGTTATGTCTTAGTCATGATATTTTTACATATTCATATAGTTTAAGGTGTTTAGAATCATTTCTCCAAATTTTAGATTAATCCGACATCATTTTAACATGTTTCTGATCAGTTCAATTCACAAACAGCATTCTGGCATCTATTCGATTATAATGTTATGTCTAGTATCATCTTAACATAGTTTAGCCTATAAAATTAACTTTGATTATTCAATCGAACATGTCAAGTACATAAATGATCAGATTATACACAACATGTCCAGAATTCTCACACAATTACGTCCATTTACACGAAAATCACACATAACATGCCAAAAATCACAAGTTACAAAACAGCTTAACATGCTATGTTCATACCATCATAACTTTCAAACCATTAATCCAATTAAAATGAAATTTTGGCCACAATCCATTTGCAATGCACACAATACACTCATGTAATCAGATCTTCAATCGGATTATCCAATCTCAAGATATAACATGCTGAAATAGGCTACTTGAACACATATCATATAGTTTCTAAGTGATTATCTTTTTAGTTCAGTTCTAGAAGTTCTGTTGGCATATATTGAACATCCCTTATATTTTAGTTAACACACCATATTCACACACAAAACTATTCTAAAGCATCACCCCTATATAACAACCTATTTACGTATTTCTATTCCTTCATAAAAGTTTACTATCATGCTATATTCAGTTTAACGCAGCCAAAATAAACCGTTAATCAGTTTAATATGAAGTCTTGACCACAACACCATGGCATAGTATATTAGTCAGCTAAACAGTAAGATTTAGATTCCGATGAGCCATATTCATTATACCTTAGGCTAAAACATAGGTGATGAACATCTAACATATATTAAGTAGTTATTTCCATAGTTTTAGTCTTGTAATTCTACAGACACATATATAATCACACCATATATTTAATTTGCAATATTATTACTTCCATCATTAATCTAAACCCGAGTTGATCAATTCTCCGTTTAAGAGGTTAATTCTTATTAATCCTAATGATAACCATTCTCGAATTCAATAATCAGCACTACCTTATTTACAAGCCTATTTTAATCAAAAGCATATTTCATACCTTATTATTTCAACAGATTAACAGCTAAACGATTCTCATTTATAAATCGAGATATAAGATCCTAACCTTAGCGAATTCATAAACTACAATCAATCTATTTATTTATTTACATTCGTCCGACGATACTATCGCCTTATTTAGTCAAGTTCCTGAACACATTCGTATACAAAGCTCCAACTATTCAATCATCTAATATCCTCAACACTTCACAATAATATCAAGCTAAGCTTATACATTTGTAATCTATTCATAAACATTCAATTTCGAAACGTGCTTCTATATCAATTAATCTATCATCCTAATTATAATCTAATGAACAAGTAATAACGATAGAATGAAGGGTTACCTGGAATGAGTCCCAATTAATTAGAAATCTCAAATTGCTCAATCGAACTATCAGTTAATCACCCATACGATATGGGTATTAAATCAAATAATCAAAATAGAATTTGTAAGTTAAAACCTCAAATCAGAATTTATAATTTGAAAGCCCAAAACATATTTAAGTAATTGATTTAAAACAATTCTGGTTCGAGCTTGCTTTACCGGAATTGGAAGAATGAAAGAAGCTGAATCGAGTTTCGGCTATGGCAGTACAATAACGATTCAATGAAGAGGATGGTGGTGACGAATAGACTTCAATAGCAACATTAATTTGCTGCCAAATTATTAGCAACCAGAACAGAGAGAAACATGGACAAAGATCACAAACGGTCGCTGCCCGGAATTAGCGAATAGCCTAACCATTCTGGTGAGATGGTCGGCGAAGACAGTAGCAACGACAACAACAACAACAACGAATGACAGCAACAACAAGAACAATAACAATGGCAGAAGTAGACACAGGGTGAAAGAGAGTTGTGGGCAATTTCTGAGTTTGAGCAATCAAAAATGGCAAGCCTTCAATTTATATAAGTAGAAAAGTGAAAGCTTAAGGAGGAAGAGAGGTGAGAATGGCGGTGGAAATGGCTGTGTGGAGAATTTCACAATTCTCTTACTTGGAGAATAAAGAGGAGAAAGAAGAATTGAGAGGGAGATGAAAAATAACGTGTAATGTGACTTTCGAAAGCCCAAAATTCCTTTTCTTTTTCTCTTTTTCTTTTAAATCCCAAAATAGCTATTACTAGCAAATACTTTTAGCTTTTATTAGTTTCCCAATTTCAAATAGAATTTAACTCTTGAAAAGACCATCCTTTCAAAATAATACTTTTCCGAAATATTAATTTAAGAAACTCGAAATATCGAATAATATTCTTTAGTAAAGATCAATATCCAAAATATTACTTTAGAAATCCAAATCTCCAAATAAGTATCTTTAATCATTAATTATTATCCGAAAACATGCAGTGTGTCGGGATATTAATGTCGGAAAGTAGGTCTTATTTTTCGGCATGTTACATGTCTTCTTGGGGTCTTTCATTTGAAGAGGGGAGCCCGTCATTTTCGAGTGTGCCATGTTGTTCGTCATGGGGCGATGGAGAACTTAAGAGACACCGATAGGGGTGTCTACAGCTATGCATCTAATTTAAATGTTAAGGGTACTATTTAAACTTCACCAACTTCCTTGTATACGCTGACAAAACGTGTAAACTACGGGGGCATACCGTAAAATTTTCGTCGATTAAATAACAACTCATTGAAAATCTTTAAAATATTATATTCTAAAATGTCTTTCTATTACGATATTAATACCTTTTGTGAATGTTTAACCATTACGGTACTCCCTCTGTCACTAAATCAAGGTTACGTTTGACAAAAGAGATTAAGTGCCCGTTTGGCCAAACTTCTCCCATCTTCTACTTTTCCATTCACATTCCTTCTCCACCTTCCCCTCTTCCACCACATCCTCCACCACTTTTGACTTTTAAAAAGTTAAAATAGGGGTAGAAGTTGAAACTAAAAATTGGAGCTTCTACTTCTACCCCTATTTTAATTTCTTAGGATTCAAAAGTGTTGGAAAGATGGGGTGGTGAAGAAGAAAAATGGGGGAAGAAGTAGAAGTTGGGAGAAGCTTGGCCATACGGGCACTAAATTTATGAGGATGGTGAAATGCCTTTCATGCCCTTGTTTTAAGTGAAGGTGATTGCAGAGTAAAATTGTTTGCCCATGTAAGGAGAGAGAAAGTAAGGGTAGGTTGATCATTTCATAGGTAAAAATTTACCAAATAAGAAAACGTGACTTTCATTTGGTGACGGACCAAAATAGAATACGTAACCTTGATTTAGGGCCTGTTCTTTTCAACTTATTTTGATAAGTTTCAGTTCAGTTCAGTCGCAATAAGTTCAGCTCAGTTCAGTTCAATTCAGTTCAGTCGCAATAAGTTCAGTTCAGTCGAAATAAGTCCAGGTCAGTTCAATCACAAAAAGTTCAGTTTAGTTCAGTTCAATCACAAGAAGTTAAACCTATTAAGTTAAATTAAGTTAAGTTAATGTTATTTTATTATTATTATTATTATTATTATTATTATTATTATTATTATTATTATTATTATTATTATTATTATTATTTGTTGTTGATTAAAGTCATGATTTTAGTTCTTTGTTTATGTATTTATACACGTTTACAACTTTAATAATAATAATAATAATAATAATAATAATAATAAGTTTTGATTAAGTTAAGTGTAGTTTAGTTTAGTTAGGTTAAGGCCCTGTTTGGGGTAGTTTCCAGTTGCCAGTTTTCAGTTTTTTTGAAAACTCAAAACCAGTTTTTGAAAAACACTTTTTTTGGTTTCCAGTTTTCTGTTGTCAGTTGTGAAAATTAAACAAGGAACTGTAAAAACAAAAAAAAAATCACCTTTAAATTAAATTTCTACAAAGAGTTGAAAATTTTTCAAAACCAAAAACTGACAACTGACAACCACTTTGAACAGGGCTTAAGTTAATAATAATATCAAGGAAAAATTTCATTTTGGGTACCCGACGTTAGGTTTAATTGCAATTTGGGTATCTATCTTTGCAATATTCTCATTTTGGGTACCTGAAATTTAAAAACCGTCTTATTTTGGGTCATTTCACTAATGCCGTCAAAAATTCCGTTAAAATGCTGTCGTGTCATTAAGCAAAATATTTTTAAAAAATATCTAAAAATTACCAAAATATTTCAAAAGTTATGAAATATCTATTTTTAGTTATTTAGAATTTTCTGCAACATTTTGGGAATTTTTAGAATACTTTTTTGATTGATGACATATCAGCATGTTAACGGAGTTTATAACACCGTTAGTGAAATGACCCAAAATGATACAGATTTTAAAATTTTAAGTAATCAAAATGAGAATATTGAAAAGGCAGGTACCCAAATTGCAATTAGGCCTAACGTCAGGTACCCAAAATGAAATTTTTCCTAATATCAAGTTTTGATTAATAAGTTAAGTTTCAGTTCAGTTCAGTTCATTCGCAATAAGTTTAGTTCAGTTTAGTTTAGTTCAGTTCATTCGCAATAAGTTTCATTCAGTTCAGTTCAGTCGCAATAAGTTCAATTCAGTTCAGTTCAGTCAGTTTAAGTCGAAAAGAACAGGCCCTTAGTGATGGATGGAGTATTACCTTTAATATGGAAGAATTTTATCTTGAAGAATTTCTTTCCATCTCTATTTATATTGAACAATTTTTTGTTTCCAATTTTAAATGTAATTGCATGAGAATTAGCCATATATCCAATACTCAATAGAGCTTAAATTGACATAGAAGGAAAATAATGTAGGAGTTTTATTGTATGAGAAGTTATTATTCAAAAGTGTTATATTCCGATATTGATGATAACTAGTCTGTAACCGTGCCCATGCACGAGATTTCCATAAATAAAAAAAAAAGTAATTAAAAATGTTAAAAAATAACTATAAAATCATATTCTAATGCGGGAGTTATATCAAAGTGGTGTGATTGGTGTCTATTTCACTCATATACTCCATCAAACTTCTATAGTATAT